>RCUC01130112.1:0-40309 GCA_003697995.1 Taxidea taxus jeffersonii | reverse complement strand
GGGGCATCACGTTGCCTGATTTCAAGCTTTATTACAAAGCTGTGATCACCAAGACAGCATGGTACTGGCACAAAAACAGACACTTAGACCAGTGGAACAGAGTAGAGAGCCCAGATATGGACCCTCAACTCTATGGTCAAATAATCTTCAACAAAGCAGAAAAAAATATACAGTGGAAAAAAGACAGTTTCTTCAATAAAAGGTGCTGGAAAAATTGGACAGCTATGTGTAGAAGAATGAAACTCGACCATTCTCTTACACCATACACAAAGATAAACTCGAAATGGATTAAAGACCTCAATGTGAGGCAGGAATCCATCAGAATCCTAGAGGAGAACATAGGCAGTAACCTCTTTGACATTGGCAGCAGCAACTGCTTTCAAGATATGTCTCCGAAGGCAAAGGAAACAAAAGCAAAAATGAACTTTTGGGACTTCATCAAATCACTTTTTAAAAAAATTTCGAAGTACTTTTGATAGTCTGTCTTGAGAACTAGAAAGGATGGCACAAATGTTGCAGAGAACTCTGAGTTCATGAGTTCATATTTCCCAGGCTATTCTCCTTACAGAGCAGCCAATAATAACAACGACCTGTTTTAATGAAATTGATAAATTATATAAAATAGACTGTCTATTTGGAGATAAAGTTCAGATGTAAATTTTGGTGTACTGATCTGCTAGTCTAAGAGGACTTTTTTTTTTTTAATTTTATTTAAGCTTTATTTAAACATATAATGTAACCCCACCACCCTCTCCCAACCCCTCTTCCCCCTACCCCCCTCAGTTTGTTTTATGACATTAAGAGTCTCTTTTGGTTTGTCTCCCTCCCGATCCCATCGTTTCATTTTTTCTTTTCCTACCACCTTAACCCCCACCCCCGTTGCATCTCCACTTCCTCATATCAGGGAGATCATGTGATAGTTGTCTTTCTCCAGTTGACTTATTTCCCTAAGCATAATACGCTCTAGTTCCATCCATGTCGTCGCAAATGGTAAGATTTCATTTCTTTTGATGGCTGCATAGTATTCCATCATATATATATACCACATCTTCTTTATCCATTCATCTAAGAGGACTTTTTATGACCAAACATGTATTTCATTTTTTGAACCTTTTCTTTGCATATTTAATTTAGTTGTAAATATCAGTTGGTGAACTTTTACAGGTATGAATTAATTCAAGAAACTGTTAATCAAAGCATAGTTAATAATAGGTTGTTTGAATTCCATTTATGGTTTCAAAAATTCAATTATTTTAATTTGAGTCATTAAGAAACTGTTACTGTTGCAAGCCTATTTCAGAAAAATACTGAAATTGATTAAAGGGTTTAGAACGTTCGGTTTCTAAATTTTACATAGTCCATTTATGCCTCTTAAAATCACAGAGATTTTATCACTTTAGAATATCAAAACATTTCAATCTGTGAAAAAGAATAAGAATTTTTAAAATATGGTAAATTCTTTTTCTACCTGAAGTTTAAAAAAGGTAACATATAATGAAAAAAACTTTCTCAGAATGAAAAATTTGGAACTGCAAGGCATACATTGCATATTTAATGTCTCATTTAAAGGTTTTCTGGGACTCTAAAATTACATATTATTGATACATATTTCTTTATAACATTAAGCCATTACATAATAGATTAATTTCCCATATCTGTTTAGAATAACTAATTATGAATTTACCATTAAAATTATCATAAAATTAAATTTCAAATTTTAATCGTGTTAAAGTTGGAAACTAAGTCTTGTAACAAATATCCAGATAAACTCTTGTAGAAGATACTCAACTTTTTTTTACTGCAATTATGAACCACCCTAGACACCTATTGAAGCTTGGTGCTTGTCGAACCGAGTAGTTAATTTTTAGTATTCAAGTAGTAGAAAAAATAAAGGCAACTGGCAAGATAAGTTTGTGAATTTAAATTCACAACCGTCACTGTGGATGTTTATTTTAAGTAAGTGATTGCAGGTTTTGCATTTGTAAGATTGGGGAGAATTTTGAGAACTGCAGAAAGTTGTGCTGGTGTTTTGGAGAGTACAAAGCTCTTACCATCCCGTGAGACTACACAGAGTTTTGGGGGGCATAATGTCAGTGTCAACATATGTATGACTCATTACCTGACGGTTCAAATCAGGTGGAACTAAGGCAAAATGTGCATATGTGTATGTGTATTTGTGGGCATATAGGAACATATATGTTTGTGTATTTAAAATGCATCTTCAAACATTTGGAATAAATCAGAATTAGGTTTTTGGCATAGGTCAAACACAAAAGAGTAAAGCAGTAATGAGACAGGCGAGCATTAGTACCAAAGGGTAACATGAACCTACCTGCAAACTGCTGTAACAAATCTATCTACTGACAATTAAACAACCTTAGCAATATTACCCAAGGCACCGTGCACTAATACCAACAAGGCAATTGGGCTGGCACACTTATTTCCGAAGGACATTTTGAGCTGGAGAGGTAATGAGAAGCAGTTCTTAAGGAAATGCTTTCCCTCTGGTGACTCTAATATGTAGGCACAGGTGCATCTCCAAAGCAGAGTAGGCAAGAATAAAATCCTGGCAGGCAAGCAACTCTATTTTGGATCCCTTCACTAATTTTTTCCAAGGCTTGTTACTTAAGCAGGTAGGAATGTCATGCTAAATCCATATTCTCAAAATATTAAACAAGAAGTGGGGGAGAACAAAACCTGAACTCAAGAGAATGTCTCTAAAGTTTAAACTCTCTGGGACGTCCTATCAGCAAAATAAATTAAGCATTATTGACTTGTGTTTTGCAGCCGTTTACACAGCTTTGATAGATGTAACCAGCAGGGTCTGTCCACTACTTGTAGGCAAGTGGCCCTTGGACACAGACGTGAGCGTCTCAGCTGCAACACCACAGTTCATGACGCACTGACTTGGTGGCCATCGTGGACCGCTGAGAGAACAGAAGAGCATGTGACAAATTCAAACACCCACGAGCAAGACACTTTAGGCTTCCTGAGCAAAGCTTGAAAACACTTTGCCTATTAATCTTGAGATGGAAACACACACACACACACACACACATATAATGACAATTGCAGGGAAGAGTGCTTTACCATAGAGAAACTGCACTGAAAGCCAAAGGGAACGAACAGAACCATTCTTCCATTGCAGCAAGGGGCTGGGACGCAGAGTCCCTTCAATTTCCTGGCAGATTTCTCTAGGTGGACTTGATACTTTTTTGGCCCATGTCAAGGTGAGAGAGATGCAGAGGGAAAACACTGTCAGGAGATTTTCTTTTGAGATCTGACTGCCGCACACATCCAAGTTCTTAGAATTCTAGTCTCTTTAAAACAGATATATTTTCTGGTTAAAACTATTTTAATGATTAAAGGAACAATGGAAGTCAGCCCAGCAGTCTCAGCTCGGGAGCGGGGATTAGGTGGTGGTCCATAGTTATGGGCAAACTTCCCAGTCAGTTTAGTCTAAGAGCGGGTTTTCTTTTTTCCTAGCTTTTACTGAATGGACTAGGTTCAAATGTATTGACCATTAACGAGGTGGATTAAAATAATCAAACGATCAAAATTGTAAAAGTCCGCAGTCAAGTAATACCTAGGTTTGCAATGCAGCCCAAAGCATTCTGTTAGTTTGATTAAGCTTTTCCAGTTTTTTCCAATCTCAAGAAATGGGGACCTTAATATAAAAAGCATAGGGAGTAGGAATACTGTGTCTTTTGAAAATTATTTTAACTAACAAATTTGGATCATGTTTTTCTTACAAACTTTTTTCATGCAAAATTACTTTAGCTCACACATACTTTTAAATATCATAAAGCAGGGTATTCAAACAAAAGCTTATATTGCAAAATATCTCCCAAAGTGAAATGTAGTTTCCTCATATTTAGTACGTGCTTTTTATTATCTGTGACAAAGGCTTAGGATATTCATGCTTGCTTCTTATGACACGTATCACAGGGTTCCCTGGGGATCAATTCCACTGCATACCAAAAGGTTCAAGTTCTTCTTGCTAAGATGTATATACATGCATGCTTTTTTATTATTGGGCTTTGTCACAAACCCTAATGTGTTCTCTTGAGAGCTAGGCTGAACCATGGAGAGCTACCAAGGATGGCTTTCCTTGAGCAGGTGGACCTAAAGTCTAAGAAATTTGCTGAACAGCTCCCTTGTCTTTTTCATCTCGGTCCAATCTCTAATATTGGTCCCTCTAGATCTTAACATACCAATTGTGAGGAAGGTCGAACCCCAGGGACAAGTCCTTCAAGGAAAATGTGGTGGAAAACTGCATTTCCTTTACCATGGTATGAAACAAAAAGATGAAATTATCCATAAAGCCTTATGAAGGCTTTCCTGTAGCATCCAAGCAAAAGGCACACACTTGTCAATCTGACCAGGACCTTGGAGTGGGGTGAGTGGGACGGAGAGAGGCAGATGTAGTTGTATCTTCATCCAGCAAGCCTCATTCATTGACTTGCTAATATGCACTCCAAGACTCTTTAAATGAAGCTGGAACTGTTCCCAGCCTGGCTGAACCATTTCTACAGAAGCGCTGCTTGGGTCCAGCGCTCGCTGCTCCGATGGCCTCAGAGCATTAAGCCAGGTGACACTTAGCATGACACTTGGCAAACAGCAGCGACTGTAACATTTCCAAAAACAGTATATTCAAAACTGGGAAACTGTTCTGTTTCTTTACATTCGTAGATAATTAGCTAATTGCCCCTCACATTTGTTGATCCGAAGAAAGCATACGGGTACACTATGAGAATTATGTCACAATAACGTGACCTCCATGAAGCATATCATCGAATGAATGTGACAGACTCTCTCCCAAGCGTATATGTCCTTGGGCAGCTCAGAGAGCGCTTCTCCACACTCCTGATCAAGTATGAACTTAACTTTAATTTTATTTTCTATGAATATCTATATAAATGAAGGGAATAATAAAAGGTTCTTGAGACTGATGACTATGTGTTACATTATTGTGTCTGTTATAATCAGAATTATTTAATGGATTTCATTGTGAATTGACTGAGAGATACTTCCCAGATATATGCCTGAGGGACTTATAGCAATTGAAATAATTTTGTATGACAGCATGATTAAAATTTTGAAAAAAGTTATATTATGATCTGGATATTTATCTTTCTATGTTTCTATATTGGTATCAATTTTAATATTATTAATATTTATATCAATTGTATATATCTCAGTATCTATCCCTCTCTCTCTATATATATCAATATTAGTATATATCTCTATGTGGCAATATATCTATATTTGTTCCTATGTTAATATCAATTTAATACCAGTAATTATATACCTCCACACATAAAGGAATACTAAAAGGAAAAAAATCCAAACAATAGTAATACCTCAGAATGGTAAAATATTGGGTGATTTTGATTTCCTTTATACTCTTGTATACTTTCTGTATTGTCTTCATAAAGGTAAATCATCCTTATAATTACAACCAAAAATGTTTTCTAATAAAAATTTCTTATGAGAAAGTTCATTACATTTGATTTCAATTTTTTTTCTATGCAACTGATAGAACTAGAAACTTCCCCTCTGGATAATAAGTAGAGCTAGCTCTCTCCCTTTTCCATTCCCCAAATTCCCCGGAATTTTAGGCTCTTTGTTGGGCCGGTTGGAAAAAATCTCTGCTTGGGCTGTGGCAGACTAATGATATGGGTGTGGACCACATCGAGGACTTTGTATCTCTGACCCATCTGCTCTGTGGACAAGATGTGATTTGATTTCTAAGGTCATGATGTCCCAGTGTGGCAACAGTCATCAAAACAGAAGATGTTTGTAACATTCCATAGTGTACCCTCCCCCAAAAAGACAGGAAAACTTCCAATATCATCTCGCCAAAGATTTAGATTTTCTTACTTTGTCTTTGCCAGTTAATTAATTTAAAAGGCTCATCTTTGAGGATTCTAAGAATCGAGTAAATTATAATGACCTCTTATACTTTAAGGTTTTGTGAGAAATTATACTAAAATATTTAAAAAATCTAACTTATTTGCAGCATAATAATATTCACTGACAGATACTTATGTGGGTATATAAGTCAACAAGCCACTGCCATAATGTCCTGCAAATCACATTTTACTCTATAAAAATCATATATTCTCTGATTTGAACAGTTATAAAATCGAATTGGAGATAAGTAGTTTATCATCTTTAAAAATAACTTTAAAAAGTCTGCACTTAGAGAAAGTGATATTCTCTTGAAATTTCTTCTGTGGTTAGCAAACCAGCCATTTCTTTCTCTCTCTCTCTCTCTCTCTCTCTTTTTTTTTTTTTTTTTTAACACAAAAGACTGATGATACATTGCATTCCTAACTAGAGATTCTCTAAATCACTTTAAAAAAATATTACTAAAAATCAGGAGCCATCCTCTGCCAGGCATTTACTGTAGATGTGCAGATGGTTGGGACGGATCTTCTTTCCATCCTGGCCCAGAGAAAGAAAGCTGCTTCTCCCACCTTAGGAAAAATATTCAAACTTCTCTCATGGAAGAAATGGGACCTGAGGGTGTCTCACAATGATGAAGAGGGAGGCACCTGACTCAGATGAAAAATCACAATTTTACTATTTAAAATGACCACTCTTGAACATAACTTCTTTTAGGAAGCTGTATATACATGCACAAATGTATATTTTAGAGATGGGAAGATCAGAGTAAGGGGACAGGGAAAACAAACATTAGCCAGAGCTGAAAGCTAGCTGGCCATTCAGGAGGAAGGGGAAGAATTCAACTGGCAATTCCTGAGAGGAAAATGAAAACTATTCTAAAACTTTCAATGAAGATTTAATTTAAAGTTCTCTTTGGATATTTTAAGCTTAATTAGTCTCTGGTCATATTCAAGCTAAATTAGGCATCCGTATCTGAGAGAAATGAGAGAGTTGGATAAACAGCTGACAATAGTCAGGCCTAGAGGATAAAACATTAATAACTATTAAATCTATTTTCCAGAAACCTGTTATTCTAGACAGTGGGATAAGTTGAAAATTCACACAGTGACCCATTTCCATGGGTGTTTAAAGTTCCAAGCAGATAAAACAGGCTGTCACGTACTTGTGGCAAAACCTAAGGGTCATGACAAAGTGAAGTCAGGTATCTTCCTTAAAAATATATATATTTACTCCCTTGGATGATATGAGAGCAAAGACTTCTTTTCTACCTTCACAAAGACCCAGAATGTTTAAGAAGAGTATCTTGTAACAGCCATTACATCATCACAGTGCTTCGTCCAAAAGAGAAGAGAATGTTTCTACCAGATCTCGAGAACTGCCAAAACAATCAAGGCTCTGATAAAGCAATGGGTTTCAAAAATTATGATCACTTAATATGCAATGTGTTCGTACATGTGCGTGCACATGTTCTCTTCTGATTCTTTAAAGACAGACCCTTGGGCGCCTGGGTGGCTCAGTGGGTTAAAGCCTCTGCTTTTGGCTCAGGTCATAATCTCAGGGTCCTGGGATCGAGCCCCACATCAGGCTCTCTGCTCAGCGGGAAGCCTGCTTCCCCCTCTCTCTCTGCCTGCCTCTCTGCCTACTTGTGATCTCTGTCTGTCAAATAAATAAATAAAACCTTTGAGGAAAAAAAAAAAAGCCAGAGACCCTCTACCTGAAATTGTGTTTCATACTGCACTGGGTGTATTTTGTTTACCTTCCTACGTACCTTCTCCACCTTTACTCATGCCCCTGGTGAGAGTCATGCCCCAGACAACCTTTCCATCTGATTGGTGCACAGCTGCTCACTATGAGGGGATTTGTGATTTTACTTATGGTGGTCCAGAGCTGTCCACTGTCCAGTTTTAGGACCAAAATTATCCTAGTACTTCATACATTTTTCTCGAAGTGTAGTTCACATTATAGGATCTGTGGAAATTCACATTTTTACTGGCCTTTGTAAAATTTTTATCCCACTTTTTAAAAAATGCCAACTTCATTACTCACTAATACTCAGCACTCCTTGATAAAAATGTTTAACAGTGTCTTAATACATTAAGCATCTCCTGTGGGCTGGTTTTCATGCTAGGTACTTATGTGCAAGTCCTTATTGATCATATGATTCTCTACCAATTGAGGAAGGTATTATTACCAATTTGTATAAAGATGTAGACAATACAGAGAGGTCAAGATATTTGCTCAGGATGATACAACAAGAATTAGAAATGAGGTTTGAGTGGTTGCAAAGCCCAGACTTTTCAAACATAAGGTATACTACCAGATGAGGGCATTCCTATTTTCATATCTTCCCTATTATATTCACTGTCATTATAGGATGTGATAATAACAGAAAAATGTAAAAGAACTGATTTACGGGACTCCTGGGTGGCTCAGTTGGTTAAGCGGCTGCCTTCGGCTCAGGTCATGATCCCAGCGTCCTGGGATCGAGTCCCACATCAGGCTCCTTGCTCGGCAGGGAGCCTGCTTCTCCCTCTGCCTCTGCCTGCCTCTCTGTCTGCCTGTGCTCCTTCGCTCTCTCTCCCTTTCTCTGACAAATAAATAAATAAAATCTTAAAAAAAAAAAAAAAAGAACCGATTTACGATGCCACAGGATGAAATGATTTGATTGCCTTTCGAATCCTTTTAGCTCTTACATCTCTTATTCCAAAAAACATTCCTTTTTCCTTAGTTCTCTCTTCCATAATAGACTAGTTTTCATCTACCCCATGAATGTGCACACACATTGTACGCAACCATACACAAACCCCATCTCTTTCCATTTAATTTTTTTCATCAAATTTCTAGAATTTTCTACCTGTCTTGTTTCTCTTCCTCCACCTCCAGGTCACCTTTCAGCCCAACATAATATGGTTTTCTCCTGAAGCAATTTCACCACCACAGGGCAGAAACAGTTCTTATAAAGGCCACTAAATGTTCTCCACATATCCAGATACAAGACACACTTTTAAGTGTTCATCTTAAGCAACAGATGGCATTTCTTCACCTTTCCTCCCAGCTCCATCGAGCTATGATTGACATGCAACATTGTATAAGTTTACTGTGCGCGGTATGGTGATTTAATACACTTACGTATTGCTAAATGATTAACAGCCATAGTGTTGGCTAACACCTGCATAACGTCATATAATTAATATTTCGTCTTAGTGATAACATTGAAGATCCGCTTAACAAGTTTCAAGTGCATCCTACAGTCTTACGAACTGCAATCACCATGCTGTACCGTGGATCCTCAAGACTTACTCATCTTACAGCTGAAAGTTTTTACCATTCAGACATTTCCCCCCTCCACCCTCCCCACTTCCCACAACCCCCAGTGGTTACCACTCTAGTCTCTGTTTCTGTGCCTCCGGCTTTTTGAGATTCCACCTGTAAATGATATCATACAGTCCTTGCTCTTATCTGACTTATTTCACTTAGCGTAATGCACTCAGTGTCCATCCATGCTGTCACAAACGGCAGGACGTCTTTCCTTCTCATGGGTGAATTCCACTGTCTCTACACCACACCACCTTTATCCATCCATCTGCCCGTGGACTCTTGGCCGGTTTCCATATCCTGGCTGTTGTGAATAATGCTGCAGTGAACATGGGAGTGTAGATAGCTCTTCGATATCCCGTCGTCATCTCTTTGGGTATGTATCCAGAAGTGGCATTGCTGGATCATACAGCAGTTCCATTTAGTTTTTAATTTCTGGAGGAAACTCATGCTGTTTTCTGCTACTTTTTTTTATCCCTGAAATATGTCTTTCTCTTGAATTCCATGATATGACTGTGCTCTGCTTTTGCTCCGTGCCTTCCTTCTCACTTTAGTGTATGGGTTCTACTGCTCTCCTCTTCCAAACATCTAAAAATTGGGAATCTCCCATTTTGTCTCTTTTCCCTAGTTGTAACATTCTTTCTGACAGATTTAAGCACTAACTTTCTGTTGGTACTTTCAAATTTGTATCTTTGGACTTTTCAACTTGAGACATATCTCAGAGATAATCCACATTTAACATATTTGAAAAGTTAGTGATAATAGAAACTTGTCTCTTGAACATACCACGTGCCAGTCACTGTTATAAGTGCTTTACATACACGAACTCTTACTATCTTCACAGTAACCTTCTTGGGTAGGTATTATTTTATCCCCATTTTATAAACAAGGAAGATAAGTTAGAGAGTTTGAGTGATTTTCCCAAGATAATAAAGTAAGGAGCAATGACAGTTCTAGCCCAGTTTAGTTCCAGAGATCCAGCTCTTTAACTGCTAGACTCTGCATGCTCTCTTTGCCTAAAATCAGTTTTTCCTTACTCTTCATGTGGGAAGGTAGGAAGCACTCTCATCTTTTAGAAACGAGCCTGAATCTTACCTATCCGGAGAGGCTGCCATTGACCATCTTATCTAGAGCAGCTCCTGCCTGCTTATCCTCAGTTTTAGTCCTCTGCTCATTTCCGTGCAATTACTTATTAAAAGTTGTAAGTTGCAGCGCCTGGGTGGCTCAGTCAGTTAAGCGTCTGCCTTAGGCTCCAGTCCTGATCCCAGGGTCCTGGGATCAAGCCCTGCATCAGGCTCCCTGCTCACTGAGGACCTGCTTCTCCCTCTCCTCCCCACTCATGTGCTCTCTTTCTCACTATCTCTGTCTCGCTCTCAAATAAAAAAATCTTTTAAAAAAAGTTGTAAGTCATGCAATTTACTTACCACTTTTGTCAGATACCATGGATTGTGTAGTTCAGTACTCAGTCTGACCCCTTTCTGATGTTCATTCTGTACTTAGAGATAGGAGAGCTGTGATGTACTTTGCAAGGTTTCCCTGGCGGAAAGGTTTCCTTTTCTTGTGATTTAATATTCACCAATCAGAAGCTCTCACAGAATTTTTTTTTAATTTTTATCTATTTATTAGTTAGAGAGAGAGAGAGATCGAGCGCAGGCAGGCAGAGAGGCAGGCAGAGGCAGAGGGAGAAGCAGGCTCCCTGCCGAGCAAGGAGCCCGATGTGGGACTCGATCCCAGGACGCTGGGATCATGACCTGAGCCGAAGGCAGCCGCTTAACCAACTGAGCCACCCAGGCGCCCCAGCTCTCACAGAATTTAATTTGGAACTCAGTTATGTGGGGAGAGACACAGAACATGAGGAGCAATTTTGCTCAAATAGATTATGGCAGAGAAGGCTATAAGGTGTGGTAGAAGATTCCAGATAGTGTGGCTCCTGATTGTTGCACAAGGAGCATGTCCCTGAGGTTGTTAACCGTGTTGGAAGCTTCTGTAGTTTTCTGATTGTTGCTGGAGGCTGCAGCTTCTTTGCCAGCTCAGTTCTGCAGTGTGACTTCGGTGTGGAAACTCAGTTTAGCGTTTGCTTCCTCAGTCCTTCTAGTGATTCTGTGAGCTTTTTTTTTTTTAAAGATTTTATTTACTTATTTGACAGACAAGTAGGAAGAGAGAGAGAGGAGGAAGCTCGATCCCAAGACCCTGGGATCATGACCTGAGCCAAAGGCAGAGGCTTTAACCCACTGAGCCACCCAGGCACCCCTCTGTGAGCTTTTTATAGCCCTGTTAAATCTCTTTGTGTTTAAACCAGCCTCACTAGAGACTGCTGTCTGCAACTAGGAAAGCTGATCAATACACGCAATTCTTTTTGGGTGTCTCTTACCTATCAGAATATAAGACTCCAAGAGAAGTTAACCTTCGACTGTCAATCGCTGAGTTCTCAATGCCAGGCACATCTTAACTTATAGTAGGTGTTAATATATAACGACTGAATTTCATGACAAAGTTTTAGAAAGGTTTAGATACTCCTGCAATGATAGAAACTGCTTTGGGATACCTTCTAAGGAACCTCCTGACAGACTACTTTGCTCATTCTCTAAGTGTATTATATTTCATTTGAACTCAGGCCTAGAATATGATATATATATAAAAATTCCATATATATATACATAGGGAGTTGAGATAGCTGAATAGTTATCAGTTACTCACTGTTCCTAAATTTGTCATGTTTGCTCATGTTCCTGCTCATACTTAAAATACCCAACCCTCCACTATTCTTTTGGGCATACTCCTACTCATTTTTCAAGGACAAACTGAATTATTATTTTTTTGGCAGCAGCAGCCATTCTTGTACTTCCCCAAATGTTTAATTAACCACATCTTAATCTGTGTTCCTTCAATATTTTGTAGATATTTTATTATAACATTTCATTATTCTGAGTCATTGTATTGAAATTACTAGGTGAAGGGGCACCTGGGTGGCTCAGTGGGTTAAGCCGCTGCCTTCGGCTCAGGTCATGATCTCAGGGTCCTGGGATCGAGTCCCGCATCAGGATCTCTGTTCAGCAGGGAGTCTGCTTCCCTCTCTCTCTCTCTGCCTGCCTCTCTGCCTACTTGTGATCTCTCTCTATCAAATAAATAAATAAAATCTTAAAAAAAAAAGAAATTACTTGGTGAAATAGAAATGTATGGGTGAAGATCCTGAAAATGACACAACGCTTGTGAAACTGTGCTATGAACTCACAAATGTAAGTTATTATCTTTATTACTACAAGGAGAAACAGAGAAAAATTATTGCTCATTTGTACTTATTTCTCTTCCCAGGTACATAGACTTCTAGTTTATCCCATTTATCTTTTTTTTTCATGGATCTACTGGCCTTACACCTGACCTGACTTTTTCAAGCTCTGGGAAGAAGGGCCAAGAAGCCACGGGAGCCCACATGTTAAGTCGTGTGGCTGACCCAACGAGTAGAAGAGTAGCAGTCCTCAGAGTAGTTGCTCGGAAAATTAAGTAATAATTCATTTTGGAACTAGCTGATTCCTTCATGCAAACATTACAATATTGTCCTCAAACAAATAAACACAAGTGAATCATCTTTACTTCCTTTTTTTCTTTAAATAAATTATACCCACTTTGAAGATCATACTGAATTGCAAGTATCACAAAATAACTACTCTGGTCATTTGGAGAGTTTTTCCATGGTATTTACTATATTAGGTGACTCATATTCAAATAATATAAATGTTTATTATTTCCAATATTTTCACTTTTCTTCTTTAGAGGCTTTGTTAGCCTATGTTAGAGAGCAGGTAATAGTTTGTATTTTGAATATTTTATTTGAAATACTTAGCATTTGTAATATTAATACCACATCTCTCCACAGATTTTTATTTTATTTTTGTTAACAAACCAACATTTACATCAAAAATAAAATTTAAAAAATGAAAGAAGTAATATTTACAATATAAAACATAAGCCAGATGTGGAAGCATGCTTTTCCAGATTAAACATTTACTAGGTTGGCAGGAAAAGACTTTCTTCCTCATTCATCCAAAAGTTTTGTTTGAATGGATTCTAATTTCTTACTCCTTTACCCTTTTCACCATCTTTCTGTTACTTTTGTTTACTTAATAGTGGTTTTTCCTAACCACTGCCTTCCATAGTGCTGCACAGCTGCTTCCCACATGAGCTAAAGAGCTCATTTTTATCTTTAAACAAGTTGAGACTATGGGCTAATCCTATATGCTTTGCACAGAAATAGTGACTGAAATCTCTTTGTAACAGTTCTCATTGCTACCATTTTTTAAAAGAGATTTTATTTAGTTATTTGTCAGAGAGAGCGAGCACAGGCAGACAGAGTGGCAGGCAGAGGCAGAGGGAGAAGCAGGCTCCCTGCTGAGCAAGAAGCCCGATGCGGGACTCGATCCCAAGACTCCAGGATCATGACCTGAGCCAAAGGCAGCTGCTTAACCAACTGAGCCACCCAGGTGTCCCTCATTTCTACCTTTCTTTAAGAGAGCATTCAAGGAGACTGACTACAAAAAGACTCCAAGCATAATTATCTGGTTCTATATCATTCAAGTCATATGTGTTCCTTGAAAACTAATGGGGCTAGCCTAGATTTATGAGGAACATAAAGGATGCATTTGTAAAATAAAGCCAATAAACCCTTCCAGGATATTGAGGTAGTTTCTAGTTTTGTTCTCATCTATTACAGGTCGATTAACCAACTATGGAGTATTTCACCCAAATGTCTTTAAAGTGGCTTTAATTAACATGAGTTGAAGAACCAAGGCAAAAATTATTGTTTAATGGACTCATTTCATGTATTCACACATGAAATGAAAAGATTTGAGATTTCTTAAAGGTATCTCAATAAACCTCAAGCCTTTCTTCCTCCCTCTCTTTCTTTCCTTTTTCTTTCTTTTCCTTCCTTCCTCCTACCTTCCTTCCTTTCCTCCCTCTCTTTCTCTCTTCTTTTCTTTTCTCTTTCCTTTCATTTTGTTTCATTTCATTTCCTTTCCCTTCTATTTTTTCCATGTTCACTCTTCTTCACTTTCTTGATAGTGTGTCATAGTCAAAGGACTTAGGCACCCAGAATACTCCACAATTTAAACAGGAAAACCCCAAAGGTTTGACAATGCTGACTTCCAGTCAGTTGGAGGATAATGAATTAGAGATTATGGGAACTAATAAGACAGTGTGTTGGCATGCCCAATGACTTGCTTTTTCGTTTTGGACTTGCTTATTGCTTTCTTTATTTAGGAGAGGGAGATGACAGCTTGAGTTCTGAGTTGTGACTTAAGAAAGTGCCATTCTTCTGTGCCATTAAATTTTGGTACAGAGATGCATGCACATGTTACTGGACTGTAAGGTGTGATCATGCATAGAATTATACAACCAAAGGACTTATCTGGTTCATAGTGTTTCTTTAAAAAATTTTAGGCAAAAAATAAGTAAAAATCAAATATAAATATTGATAGAGAATAAACATGCTGAGAGTCAAAAGAATAGCAATGTTGGTATAGGGTTTTTAGATCTGTCACCAAATTTACTTTCCTTCTGTTGTGTCTTTACAAATGTATGGGTGATTGAACATTAATGACTCAGAATAATGTTAATGTGTTAATAGCCTTTACTCTATTTGTGTGTGTATGTGTAAGGGCTTAAATAAATACATCATCGGGGCTCCTGGGTGGCTCAGTGGGTTAGGCTCAGTGGGTTAAAGCCTCTGCCTTCAGCTTAGGTCATGATCCCAGGGTCCTGGGACCAAGCTCCCCATTGGGCTCTCTGCTCAGCAGGGAGCCTCCTGCTGAAAATCAACCCTAAATAAAAGCAATTAATATACAACTTTTCTCTTTTATTGAAATTGTTTTCCACAATGCTAAGATGGTTTTTAAGTAAATACTTTATTATTTTATTTTATTTTTTGAAAGATTTTGTTTGTTTGTTTGTTTAGAGAGCATGTGAGAAGGGGGAGGCGGAGAAGGAGAGAGTGAATTTTAAGCAGGTTCCATGCTCAGAGCCCTATGCAGGGGTCTACCTCACCACCCTGAGATCATGAGCTGAGCCCAAATGAAGAGTCACATGCTTAATGGACTGAGCCACCCAGGCATGCCATAAGTAAATTTTTTTAAAGATTTTATTTATTTGACAGAGGAAGACACAGTGAGAGAGGGAACACAAGCAGGGGGAGTGGGAGAGGGAGAAGCAGGCTTCCCGCTGAGCAGAGAGCCCGATGTGGGACTCGATCCCAGGACCCTGAGATCATGACCTGAATTGAAGGCAGATGCTTAACCCACTGAGCCACCCAGGTGCCCCAGTAAATATTTTAAGTAAAAACTGCATTCCTGAAATTTTTCAAAATTGGGTTGAAGATTTCCTTTATTAAAAATGACTCATTTTATTCAAATATTCATGTTAAATTTTTAATAAGTACCTGTCAAGTGCCAGGCTTTAGATTGGTACCACAGGTGCAACTATATTATAAACAGAAATATATTGTCCACATTTCCACAGAAGAGAATTCTGTAGAAAACGTCTGAGTTGAAGGGTGGCAACCTGACTTCTTTGAGCCATACATTCCCAGGGGCAGGGTCCATGCGTCCAAAAGTCAGCACGGGGCTGCTTGGAGACTTTTCACCGTCTGGCGCATTGCCTTTGGAAGGTAGCAGCTTAGTGAGATAGGGCTGCTGGGAACAGGGCCCAGAAATCTGGTTTTAACAAGCACTTCAGGTGATTCGGGGGTATGGTTAAGTTTAAGAACCACAGTTTGGACCAACTTTATCAGAAAACTCAGTGCTTGGAGTCGCCAGACTACCATGGACAAAGCTGATACTTTGCCTCCTGCAGCCTCTGTTCTTACTTCTCTTTCTTTTCTTAATTCTGCAGATAGTAGGGTTAAAAAAATTAAGATTTTATTTATTTATTTGAGAGAGAGTAAGGGAACAGGCATGAGCAGGGTGGGAGAAGCAAAAGGAAAGGGAGAAACAGACTCCCCACTGAGCAGGGAACCTTGCAATGCGGGCTTGACCCCAGGACCCAGAGATCATGACCTGAACTAGAAGCAGCTGCTTAGCGGACTGAGCCACCCAGGCGCCCCTGGTTGGGCAAAAATGTAATGCATATCACATAGGTCCACTGCTAAAAACTCTCCAGTGGTTACCTATTCTACTCAGAATGAAAATGGAGTCCTAACAACTTGTAACGTCCTGTGTGATTGGCTTCTGTTTCTTCCCTGACCTCATTACTAACCTGCTTTGCATGACCTCCCCACTGCAGCTGAGCTCTTCTCCTCACAGACTGCCTCAGGAGCTTGTGTCCTCTGCCTACACAGGCCTCCTGCCTGGTCCCTCCATGTTCAGTTCCTTCAGGGCCCTGTGCTTGTGCCAGCTTTATGGCACAATGAGGTCTTCCATGGCCACCTTAATTTCAAATGGCACCCAGAAATCCCCCTTCCTGCTCCATTTTCCTCCACAGCACTTACCTTGCTCTGACATTTCATATAGATGTATAGATGCTGAATTTTCTACTTACTTATCATAAGTCTATGTAGCATATATGTATATGTATACATACATATAGAGATAGACATATTTGTCATTGGTTTATTTTTTATCTCCTACCACGAACTATAAACTCTATGAGAAGATATTTACTTTTTTCTGGTTGTTGTATCCCCAGTCCTAGAACTTGGTACATCAAAGGTGTTCTGTAACTATCTGCTGGATGACTCCCCAGAGGGATTGTTGTATTAGTTACTTGGCAGTTACAGCCATGAGAATAGAGGAGGTACAGATATTTGGCATCTGAAAACTCCAACACCGTGGTTGTTCCTGTGCTGAAGAGCTCACAGTAAACATGTCAAAATCATGTTGTAATTGATAGAAAAGAAAAGAGGTAGACACAAGGATATGGAATCCCCTTGGTGAACTCAGTTCAGGGAATGGAAGAACTTGGAAAGGGTCACACTTGAACTGTGTCTTTAGAAAGGGCTCGCTGGGTAGAGAATGCGGATCCAGGTACATCCGGTAGAGGGTCATGAAAGAGCATGATGTATCTAGGAAACAGTGAGTGGTTCTTTGCAATTAAAGCGTGAAGAGAGGTAGGTAGACACAAGAAACAAGACAGGGAAGTTGATGGGAGTTTTTAATCTAATACTGGAAGGTTTTGCTTGCCTTGAGTCTTAAACAAATGTTTAAGTAGAATTCTGTCTTACTGAATGCTAATCTCAATTCCTGAAGTTTGAGATGACTTTTCTAACGTGGAGAGCAGAATTTCTGGGGTAAGTGGGAATCAGGGGGGAAAGAGAGCAATAAGTCTCTATGTTAAATTCAGTTCCAGAATGGCTTCAGGATTCCCCCACCAGAAGTACTGTAGATAGGTTTGGATTTAGACCATGTGATTTCACTCTCTAGGTACTTTGCATGTTACCTCAGCCATAGATGAAGGAAAATGGCATAGAGGGATGTGAGATTGTAAAAATTAATTACAGCAAGTGGATCAGTTTTTGCTTAACACTAGTTAAGCTAGTGTTGTTTTTAAAATAAAATGAAGTAAAGCAAAATACAGATTCTCAAGTCATATGTACATTTAGATAAATACACAGTATGCTGGAATGTTAAATCTGGTCTAGGGATTAGGAGACCTGGGATCTAGTCCCACTTCTGTTACATCTACTCTTTTGTGCGAAAGCAAGCCATGAATCTTCTTCTCGTTTGTGAGATTTACACTCAAGCATCCTTATATTTCTAGATTTCCAATCATCAGTAGATTTCTAGTATTTCCCAAGTTT
Organism: Taxidea taxus jeffersonii; assembly: GCA_003697995.1. Classification (NCBI taxonomy): domain Eukaryota; kingdom Metazoa; phylum Chordata; class Mammalia; order Carnivora; family Mustelidae; genus Taxidea; species Taxidea taxus. The sequence continues at coordinate 22,296 of RCUC01130112.1, read as the reverse complement.
TAAGTGTTGGACTTTTGAACAGAATCTACCTGGAATGTATTGACTTATATGTATTCTAAGAATAGAAACTGATTTTGCCTACAACTCCACAGAACAAGATGTGTTCCCCCAGATGTCATGTTACCTTACTTTTTTGATTCCGTGATGGCCACTGATGTGACATCTGAAGGAAGGTGATCCTGGTGAGTCCCTACTTATTCTATTAATCCAAATGAGATTGTTATTACATTGCTGAGACAGGGAAGGTGCAGGGGGATGGAGATATTTCTTTGCTATCTTCAAGTTTCTTTTTGTTACATGTAAAAAATTACTTTTTAAATAAAAATAATGGAGTTGGCATTTTGTAAAATGGCCTGGGAAGCTGACATTTTCTCTAGGAAACTGGTTTTGGGTTCCAAACAGTAAGCAAGTATAATTTTGGTGCAGTTTATTTGCACAGCTGAAGTTATCTGTGGTCTCTGATAACTCTACACTATAACTTTAATACCATTTAAATTCTGTTATGGCAAATACCATCTTTTCTTCTAATTTAGTAAATTAAATGAAAAGAATTCTGGATATGAAGGTTAATTTGCCAGTAGCCTTTCTTTTAAAAGTGTAAATTTTGAACAGGAAAATTAGACAAACAAATAAGTTTGTACAAACACAAAAATATTAATTGATATTAGTTAAGCTACTATAAAAAACTTGACAATGAATGAAAATCTTTTCAGAGGAGATATTCAGCAATTCTTCTTTAACTACAGGCCAAACTGAGCATTACTAATAGTGGGACAACTTGACATTAGCTGCCTCCTGATATGCTGCAATGTGTAGTTACTCACCAATGGAGAATTCTTAGTGAAAAAGTATTTACACTTCATAGAATCAAGCCTCTTGAGTTATCTCCCAGTTTAAAGAAAATACAAGGACGAGAGAAACAAGTCAAAAGAGACCACAAGGAAACAATCAGAAAAACCCAGAATGCAGGACAATGTAAAAAACAATTGGCCTTATCTCATTAAAAAGTCAATGTCATGAGGGGGGTGGGGGGAAGAGGGGTTGGGTGAGGGTGGTGGGGTTACATCATATGTTTAAATAAAGCTTAAATAAAGTAAAAAAAAAAAAAAAAAGTCAATGTCATGACCAAGAGAAAAAACAAAGACATAAACATCTTGTTGGGATGTGCAGAGCTCTCCTATGTGTGGGGCTATCTTAGAGTGAAAGACAGTCGAGAGGCATAACCCATGCAATGTTTGAACACTGATTGGATGATGCTTCCCCAAACCAGTTGGAAAACACATATTGAGAACTTAAGACAATTTGCATATGAGCTGGATATTAATGACAGTAGGAAATAATTACTAATTTTCTTATGTATGGTAACAGTGATGTTATATAGGGGGATGTTCTTATTCTTAGGAGATGCTTGGTGAAATGTTTAAGGGTGATATCTGCAAGCTGTTCTAAAATGGCATATACACAGCAGCATTCTAAAGAGAGTTGAAGCACATTTGAAAAATGTGAATGACGGTTTAATCTAGGTTGTAATACTGGTATTTATTGTACTGTTTTTTGAACTTTTCTAAGACTAAGATAATTTCATAATTAACTGGAAGTGTTGCGCAACAATTTAAATGAATTTAGTGGCACTGAACAGTACACTTAAAAATGGTTAAAATGGTAAATTTTAGGTTCTATATATTTTACCAAAATTTTTAAGTGTTGGAAAAAAATCCTGTGTAAAAGAAGCAGCCTGTCATAATCATAGTAATTGTTGTCAATGAACTAGAGGATGTCTCAGATCTCTAATTATTCACTTAAGGTTTACCTGGAGCGTTACTGTCAGGGAAGCACATTGTAGACAATTAAAGAGACTACCAGATGATTGTTCTGGTATTCTGATTTTTTTTTTTTTTTTTAGGAAATGAGATAAACAGGGTCTGAATAAAATTCTACCATAGAACAATGCAGCAGATATTTCAGTGGGAATTTGGTAGGAAAAGTTAGTTTCAGTATATTTGGGTTTTATATAGAACAGGCAGGAGGAGGTTCATCTGAATATAGCTTTGGGGACCTCTCTTCTCCATCCTTGAGTTTTCATGAGAGATAGTACTTAATGTTTAGCTTGGGATAAAGAGAAACTGAAATGAGTTAAGTACTGGAAAATTAAATTTATTTGTATAAGAATTCCAAGTAAATGTTACAAAAATTATGTGAACCACAGTTCAGAGGATATGAATAGATTCTAAAAGTATCCTGGGACATAACTGAGGTTCAACAAGTCAGGGCCAATTTTTCCCTAAAGACTTTTAGGTTGAAGCCACAATTAAAGGCCACTTTTAGTTCTGGCCAGAGCTCTTCCACACACAAAGCTGTGGGACACTGTAATTCTTACTCATAGCGACTGAAAATATAAGCCTGGTTAAGTACAAAGGGCTGTTTTCTGCCAAGCTCAATGAAAGGAGGAAGTGGCAAGGGTGGGTACAGGATGGCTGAAATTCCCCAGTCTTAACTGTGGATAGCGGGATTGCTTCAAGTTCTGAAAAACAATCCCAAATTAGGTCTTGTCAAGTCAGATACACATCTGCAAAAGAAATATACAACCTGACAATGACGAGGATATGGATATGAGACCAAAGAGGAAAACGATATCTTTTCACAACAGAGTCCTAAAGTAGAATCAAGTATTGATTTAAAAAAAATTATGGTATTTGGTGTTCCACAGATCCCTCTCTGGTCCTGGATTTCCAGTTGTGAGTGCAAATGTCTCTGTGTGTAACTTTGGGTTAAGCAAATTAACATCTCTATGATGCACATTCTTTGATGTTAGAATGTGGAAAAAAAATCCATGAGGTAGTCAAGTAAGTAAAAAAATGAATATAAATTATTTAGTTCGGTGCTTTGTCCACATAAATGCTCAGTTAATCTTTATCAGGATCAAAGTTATCTCAGACTTTGCCTCAGTAGTTTGGAAGAAACTGAGAGAGCCTGAGAGCTGAAATTAAATTCACCCAAAGTGGGAGAACAACAGAGAGCATGACTGGGCTAGTGGCAAATATAATTTCTAACATCTGAGATGGTAATTTAGCCTAGTAGTCAGAGATACAAATGCTTGGGAGAGTCCAAGAGGTACTCTAAATGGGTAACTTGAGGGGGACGGTGTAGATGCCAAGATGTGTAAGTGGTCAAGTCTATGTCTATGTTAATATGGTGAGAACATAGCCCATCTCAGAAGGCAGCTGCTATTTAATTCTAGGTCATGGTTGCAATAAGAGAATGCAGGCTCAGTGTGGGAAGACCTTATTAGTTTTTAAGAGAATCTGCAAATCCAATATATTTTATGTGACACTTCCTATTTCTCAAGCACTGATGCAATTTTTAGATGCATCGTGTAGGCCAAACAAAACATGTCTGCCTCCAGACACTACTAACTAGTGGTCTCTTGTCTATGGTTTCTTACACCATGCCTATCTAAGATTAATACTGCTTCTAAAGATCAGGATGGGATTGAACCTCTGGGGTGAGGACAACTAAACCAGATCTATCTATTGAGAGAATTGAGTCATAAACATAAGCCACATATGTCATTGTAAATTTTCTAACAGCCACACTAAAGAAAAGTTAAAAGAAAAGGTGAGAATAATTTTAATAATATGTCTCATTTAACCCTACATATCCAACATATCATTTTAGCATATAATTAATGCAGACTTATTAATAAGATAGTTAATATTTTTCTGATAAATCTTGGAAATCAGGTATATATTTTATAGTTTTAGAATAGCTTAATTCAGAGTTAATTACATTTAAAGTGCTCAGCAGCCACATGTGGCTCATGACTACTCTACTGGACAGCACAGGTCTAGAGTATGGTTCTCGAACTTTATAGGTGCTATATGTCCATGGACCACACTTTGAGTATCAAGGAGCTGGTGGTTGGGGAAAGTCTCCCTCAGTCAGAATCCTTTTCCACCCAAAGTGTTCCTTTTCTTTCAAATTCAGCAAATATCTATTGAAGAGACTAAACAGATATTTTACTAATTGGTCACCAAATTTAGATGTGGAACAATATTAATAACCTTAAAAACAGGCAATATTTTTACACTCTGTGCAGGAGAACTGAGTCATTTAGTCCTTTTTCTTTTAAACTTGAGAACCTTTTTCTTTTAAACTTGACAACCAGATGCTTTCATGAGAACACACTTAAGCACAGGATAAACACAACTTTAAATTCCAACTTCAGAAGTCTGGCATGTTAAATATTTTAATAAAACAGAACAATGGGATTGCAAGGGAAATTTGATAATAATATCTCAAGGCTTTAATATTTAGGGGCACTCTTCGGTCAAGGGATGAATATTTCATAGACTCTCCAAAGAGAAACACAAAGAAAACTTTTCATTTCCTCCTGACTAGTCTACTCGAGGGATAGGTAGAGCTCTATAGGCAGACTTCAGATCTTTGTGGAAATGATATGGATACACAAATATGGATATGTAAGCAGCTAAACGTGGGGCAGAATATAACTCAGGGATCCTACGTAGTGCAATCACATTCAGGCTACAAAAGCTTTTAAATTCAGAATAGTGTTCTGGAGGTGAGCAGTGAATTATAATTCCCAAGAACTTGTTCTCACTCATCCCTGTTTCTCTCTCGTGAACTTTAGCAAGTGGCTTGCTCTAGCTTCTCCTTGCTTAGATGGTAATAATTTGTCTTGAACCTATTTCACTAAGTTGTTGTGGGAAAATGTGAGCTCCCTACATGGCAACATCCTATTGACTTGTGAGGTACTCACATATGCTGACAGGAAGTTACTGAATCTTAAACACATGGGCAGAGGGAGTCTGAACTGACAAGACATCACGTTTTCAGGGCCCTCTCTTCTGTTGTGTCGCATGACAGCCATAGCTGTCAATATTTCTAATTTCCACAAAACAGGATTCCAATCACAGAACTAATGTCTCTTCCTACACAGAGTAGAATAGCACATCAAAAGGTAAGCGAATCTTTAAAGTCTTTGTTCTAGTTCTAAATTGAGCTAAGTAGGGGAATACATATACCAAAGATATTTTTGGTAACACTGTTTAGTCATTTATTGGTGTGAAATCTCTTGAGTGAAAAATATGAAGTTTGATTCTGAAAGATGGCTTACATTAAACTCATGTGGTAAAAATTATCCAGTGAGAATCATCAGAATAGAGCTAACTTTGTTTAAAACTTCAGAAATAATATGGCATCCATGAGGAAAAAAAAATGGTAAAACTCACTAATCAGGAAAATAAAATATTATTAAAAGAAAATTTAAAAGGTGTAAATAAATAAATAAATAAATGGAAAACTGAATATCATAAAGATGCTGTTACTTGCACATTGGCCATAACTTGAAAGCAATTCCAATTAAAATTAAACTTTTTGTGTGTGTGTGAACTTCACAACCTGACTCTAAAATTTATATGTTAGAGTGAAGGACAAGCACAGCCTAGATGCTTCTGAAGAAGAAAAACTGTCTTTATTTTATTTTTAATTTTTTAAATTTAAACATATAATGTAACCCCACCACCCTCTCTCAACACCCCTCCCCCCCCAGTTTGTTTTATGACATTAAGAGTCTCTTTTGGTTTGTCTCCCTCCCGATCCCATCTTGTTTCATTTATTCTTTTCCTACCACCTTAACCCCCACCCCCGTTGCATCTCCACTTCCTCATATCAGGGAGATCATATGATAGTTGTCTTTCTCTGATTGACTTATTTCACTAAGCATAATACCCTCTAGTTCCATCCATGTCATCGCAAATGGCAAGATTTCATTTCTTTTGATGGCTGCATAGTATTCCATTGTATATATATACCACTTCTTCTTTATCCATTCATCTGTTGATGGACATCTAGGTTCTTTCCATAACTTGGCTATTGTGGACATTGCTGCTATAAACATTTGGGTGCACGTGCACGTTTGTATCTTTAGGGTAAATAACCAGTAGTGCAATTGCTGGGTCATAAGGTAGCTCTATTTTCAATTTTTTGAGGAACCTCCATGCTGTTTTCCAGAGTGGTTGCACCAGCTTGCATTCCCACCAACAGTGTAGGAGGGTTCCCCTTTCTCCACATCCTCGCCAGCATCTGTCATTTCCTGACTTGTTCATTTTAGCCATTCTGACTGGTGTGAGGTGGTATCTCATTGTGGTTTTGATTTGTATTTCCCTGATGCCCAGTGATGTGGAGCACTTTTTCATGTGTCTGTTGGCCATCTGGATGTCTTCTTTGCAGAAATGTCTGTTCATGTCCTCTGCCCATTTCTTGATTGGATTATTTGTTCTTTGGGTGTTGAGTTTGCTAAGCTCTTTATAGATTTTGGATACTAGCCCTTTATCTGATATGTCATTTGCAAATATCTTCTCCCATTCTGTCAGTTGTCTTTTGGCTTTGTTGACTGTTTCCTTTGCTGTGCAAAAGCTTTTGATCTTGATGAAGTCCCAATAGCTCATTCTTTCCCTTGCTTCCCTTGCCTTTGGCGTTGTTCCTAGGAAGAAGTTGCTGCGGCTGAGGTCCAAGAGGTTGCTGCCTGTGTTCTCCTCAAGGATTTTGATGGATTCCTTTCTCACGTTGAGGTCCTTCATCCATTTTGAGTCTATTTTCGTGTGTGGTGTAAGGAAATGGTCCAATTTCATTTTTCTGCATGTGGCTGTCCAATTTTCCCAACACCATTTGTTGAAGAGACTGTCTTTTTTCCATTGGATGTTCTTTCCTGCTTTGTCGAAGATGAGTTGACCATAGAGTTGAGGGTCTATTTCTGGGCTCTATATTCTGTTCCATTGATCTATGTGTCTGTTTTTGTGCCAGTACCATACTGTCTTGATGATGATAGCTTTGTAATAGAGTTTGAAGTCTGGAATTGTGATACCACCAACTTTGGCTTTCTTTTTCAATATTCCTTTGGCTATTCGAGGTCTTTTCTGGTTCCATATAAATTTTAGGATTATTTGTTCCATTTCTTTGAAAAAATTGGATGGGATTTTGATAGGCATTGCATTAAATGTGTAGATAGCTTTAGGTAGCATAGACATTTTCACAATATTTATTCTTCCAATCCATGAGCATGGAACATTTTTCCATTTCTTTGTGTCTTCCTCAATTTCTTTCATGAGTACTTTATAGTTCTCTGAGTATAGATTCTTTGCCTCTTTGGTTAGGTTTATTCCTAGGTATCTTATGGTTTTGGGTGTAATTGTAAATGGGATTGACTCCTTAATTTCTCTTTCTTCTGTCATGTTGTTGGTGTAAAGAAATGCAACTGATTTCTGTGCATTGATTTTATATCCTCACACTTTACTGAATTCCTGTACAAGCTCTAGCAGTTTTGGAGGAGAAAACTGTCTTTATTTTAAAAACTATCACTAAAATATACCAAAGGACCAAGATTCTATTATTTCAAGGAAAGACCAATAAAACTAAAGAGTGATCCCAGAAATAAACATGTACAGAACCTAACTTAAGACACAAATGGTGCTGCACATGTGAGAGAGAAGGTAGTGACTTTTTAGTAAGTATTCTAGGACAAATTATTAGTCATTTAGGAAAACAATAATAAAAAGTGGACCCTTACCCAATCAATCATCATATATAATGTTAAATCTGGGTACATTGAAGATATAAAATAAAAAGCAAAACTACACTCTATAAGATAATATTTTTATGCCCTGCATAAAAGTAGAGTTTGATTAAACAAAACACAAAAAATGAAAACCTCAGATGAAAAGATTAGTAAAATGTATTAATCTATCAAAACTCCTGACTTCTATCAAAAGTCAATGTAAAGGAAGTGAAAGGAGAATTGCACACAGAAGATGATATTTTTCAATATATACAAAAGGTAAATGAGTGATCAATGTCCAAAAGATAATAATAAAAAGAATTTACAATTTATAAGAAAAGGAGAAATAAATAACCAATAAAAAAGATGGGGAAAAGTCTTAATAGATAATTCACATAAAGGAAATTTGATCAACCAATGAAAGATGCCCAATCTGATAAGTAATTACAGAAATGAAAGTTAAAAGCCACAACGAGAGATCATTTGTAACTCAGCACAGTGGGGAAAATGTTTGTGAACTAGAATGCTTACATAGTACTTCTAGTGGGTACAATTTGGTAGAACCACTTTGAAAACTATTTGGCATTATCTGTGTACTCTATTGTGCTTTTGGCTTTGCATTTTTTCCCATAAATTTAAGGAAATAATCAAATACTTATTTTGTATTTCTGTATACTGAATTCTATTTTAGGGTAAGCAAGTAAGCGATGAGAAAAAGTTATTCTCTATGGAAGAATTCTGGCTAAATAATGCAGAATGAATGCTAGAATTAGAGAATTACCATTATACAACCTTCTGTAAATTCATTTATGTAGCTTTTGTTATTGTATTCTAAAACCATTTAAATGAACCAATGGGGAACTTTCTAGTGGAGTGATCAGACTGATATCAGCTGAACTCACTGATCAAGAGCTCACCTTGAGCCTCACATATTAAAAATTGTTAGCTGAAAAAAAATTGAAACTGGATTTTACCAGGCCAGTTGACAGGAAATAGAAAGAGGAGGATGTAAAACAACAGCATGAAGTGATCAGTCATATGCAGAATATGAGACATTTCTTGGGATGAATGACATTGTTTATCCGACAAATCAACAGCATAAAAAAATTAAAAGAAAGGGACTGTTATACAGTAAAAGAATTACAAAAGCTAGAATAAAAAAACGGTATTATTGGATTTTGATGTGGTCAAATCAACTGTGAAAAGATAACTTTAAGACAATCAATAAAATACAAATAAGGACTAACTAGGTATAGAGGATATTAAGGTATTATTTGTTAGGTATTTTCTGTTAAAATGTTATCAGATAAAGATTCATACTGAAATAGTAATATGAACAATTCATATAGGTGAAATGACACATCTAATATTTGCTTTAATATAAACAAAGATGTTAAGGTTATAGAACTGGCATTTTTAGTAAATTATTAGTTATGAAGTGGTGGTAGAGAGGAAGAGGTCTAGAATAATATCTGGATTTTGCCTTGGGTTGTGAAGGTGGTGCCATTTGCCAAGATGGTGGATACAGAAGCAACAGCAAACTACAGAGATTAAGATGAATTTAATTTTGAAAATAAGTTTTAGTGCTAATGGAATACACAGAAAGTTCTCTGAAGTAAGCAGTGGGATAACTGAATATGAAATAAGAAGACCAGCTCCCCTCTAGGAAAGTGATCAAATCACGCAGGAGAATGTAGATGGTAAGAAACGAAATCCAAGGATGAACTCTGATGAATTCCAACGTGTACGAAATAAACAAGAGAAGAGTTCAGTGAGGCATTCTGAAAATAAAAAGGGCATTTGGATAGTTTTGAGAAGAAAGAATTACTCAGCATAATGATTAATCAACACTAATCAAATACTGTAGAGAAGTAAGAGAAGAAATGGAAATAATCCATGGGTTTTCCAAGTTGGCAGTCACCACTGATGTTACCAGGAGTCATTCCATTTGAATAATAGCACAGAACTAATTACCATGGGTTAGCGCCTACGTGAGAAGTGAGAATTGGAGACACTTGCTATTTTGAGGAGGTTATCTGAAAACCAAAAGAGAGGCAGTTGGAGTGCAAAAGGGGATTTTTATTAGAAATAATCTTTTAAAATAGAAATGGCTTCTCCTTTTTTAAAATATAAATGGCTTCAGCATGTTTAGAGGTGAGATAAAGGATTCAGTCAAGAGAGTGAGTTTCAGAATTTCTAAAAAACAGGGGGAACACATGAAATATAGTTTCAGCAGAAAGAAGAATGAAAAGCATCAAAAACAAGTTGGATAAATTAGCTCTAAACAGAACAAGTAATTATTTTTCTCTGAATCTGTAAAAAATTTGTGAGACTAGATGCATCTATAAAAGAAATATTTCACTTGGTAAGACTGAAGTATTAATTTTTTTTTCAAGAAATAAATCTATTTATAAAAGAAGAAGGTGCAGCCATCAAACGTCAGACCTACGTTGTTTTAGAAACATCATTGGAAAAAAGCCCAGAAAAAAGAGATCAGTTGGTAATTTCTATGTTTAGACTCAGTGTATTCTGTGCAATGTGAGGCAAATCATACAGTGAGAGGAGTCAGTGTCAGCAGTTGACAACAAAGATCTTGAGAGACTGGTGAAAATTTAGAATATTTTTGGATATCCACACCTTAGTGAAATTTCCTAAAATTTCCTCTAGAAGAACCCAGGAATTCAATTACAGGTGCAGAAAACAAAGTCCTTATCAATCTACCCTTGAAGTTAGCAAAAGCACAAAAAGAGATTATTACGGAGAGAAATTAAATGACATGCCATACATCTAGGTGGAATCAGAAAAGGGGTAGGTCCATTAAGGTGGTGATGGGTTAAGAAGTCTTTAGAAAATAGCAATAAGGGGGGCACCTGGGTGGCTCAGTGTGTTAAGCTCTGCCTTTGGCTCAGGTCATGATCTCAGAGTCCTGGGATCGAGCCCCACATTGGGCTCTCTGCTCAGAGGGGAGCCTGCTCCCTCTCCCCGCCCCGCCTGCCTCTCTGCCTACTTGTGATGTCTGTCAAGTAAATTAAAAAAAAAAAAAAGAAAAAGAAAGAAAATAGCAATAAGGATGGATAAAAGACAGCAGGAATGTCAAAGGAGGAGAGTGTTGTTACAAGTGTCGAACAAGCTGGATATAGAGGACAGTTCAAGTAGAATGCTGCTGCCACTTCTGGATTCTATGGAAAGTAAAAGAATTAAAAAATTAGCTTGAGACTTATTCCCAAAGAGATACAAGGGCTGATCTGTAAACAAACTGACAGAAAGGAGCAGATCATTCATGTGATAGGACGAGGTCTCCAGAGGAAGGGGTAGGGGTGGATAGTAAAAAGAATAATGGGTGGGAAGGAATCCCAGAATAGGACAGCAATGAGAGTAAATGAAGCAAAGGTAGGCAAAGGCTTGTACTTTGGTTGGTGGCCAAAGAAAAGAGAGGGAAAATGCGTCAGGTGGACTGTTCTTGAAGCTCCTAAGCAGACCAAGTCCCAAGTGATCCAAGAGCCTTATGAGATTAGCCATTTTTAAGCTCTACTTTTCATTTAAAAGGAAAATCACTAAGAATTTACTTACCTCATCTCTGAAAATTTCTCTTCATCAGACTGTTGATGGGAAAAGTGCATCTATGTCCATTGCCCATTTAAATTCTTTAAAATTTTTATTCAAGCCAGTCTTACCACATTCCATATATATATCTGTATTTATATAATGTATCTGTATATATTCCACTCTAGGCACGATATAGAACATAAAATAGGAATCTTTTGCCATACCTCTGAGGAGCTTGTTCTCTTACTGAAGGTATGAGAAGTATATAAAATTTACCTCAAATCTGTGGGTTTGGGAAGAAGTCTTCTTTTTCCACTAAAGTAGACTTCAAAATCTTCAGTCTTTAGCCTGTAGGCATAGTCAATGTATCCTGATATCTCCTGCCCATGAGAATTTTTGTCACGAATAAAGATCACGGTCTGGTAGCACACACACACAAAAAACAGAATGAAAAGAGTAAATGAATTAAAGTCATTTGAATATATTACATATGATAATAAAATCTATAGTTTTTGAGTGTTCCATGTGCCAGACCCCATTCTAAGTGCTTTACATTTCACCCTCACCATGATCCTATGAAGTAGGTATGATTATTTAATCCTGATACATGAAGAAATTCATGAAAAGTTAACTGCACAGGAGTATAATGTACATTTATAGTAATCTTATAAGACAATATCAATAATTAACTTACAGACATTTTAAGTGTTTGTAGAACATTAATTTATTTCCTTTCCCCCAAATCCTATTGTCTTCTCTTTGTCATAATTTCTTTAGATAAGAAAACTAAGGAACAAAGAGGTTGAGTACCTCACTAATAGTCTCACAGTAATCGAAAAATTGAGATTAAAACCCAAGTTCACGTGTTTGTCTCTTTAATCACTACATCATTTTTCCATCTCAATTCTTATGTATTTTCATTATAAAGATATAAATTGGTCCCTTCTCATTACTGTGAGAGTCAAAAGTCTCTTAATAAAATTAAAATCTCTTTATAAGTAAAGTCACCTTCCAAATCAGGTCCATAGGTCAAAATAAAGAGCAAGTACGTATTTCTCATTCATATTAATTCCTGAACAAATATCTTTGTGCACTTACTACATATTAGGTACTGTTGAAGCTGCCAAGGACACAAGACAGTAAGTACCCTGGCCTCTCAGAATGTATGCTCTGGTGAGGGGAGATAGACGAGAGATGAAAAAGAAAATATTTCCAGTGAGTGATAAATGCCACAAAGCAAATAAAGAACATGGTAGATTAGAGAACGAAGTCATCAGAGAGGGAGAAAAACCATGAGAGACTCTTAACTATAGGAAACAAACTGAGAGTTCCTGGAGGGGACGTGGGTGGGGGTTGGGTAACTGGATGATGGGTGCTAAGGAAAGCACATGATTTGATGAGCACTGGGTGTACATGCGACTGATAAATTATTGAACACTACATCTGACACTAACGGTGTACTACACAGGTTGGCTAACTGAACTGAAATAACAAATTAAAAAAAATAAAGAACATGGTTGACAAGAGAATGAATTGCTGGTCGTGAAGTCTACTTTTGATAATCAGAAAAGACTTTGAGGAGGTCACTTTAAACCAAGACTTGAAGCTTGAAGGATGAGAAAGAATCAGGCATGTAAAGATCTAGACCAGGAGCCTGTCAGGTGAAGGGAAGAGCTGACACCAAGGCATAAGTGGAAGTCAGCTCAAGCAAATGGAGGAATTGCAATCTTTTCTCTATCAAGCCGACAGACATTGATCTCAAGTTCTAAGAGAAAAAACAAAACAAAACAAGCAAACAAAAAAACCTGTTTAACTGGAAAAGTTCTTAATGGCTTTATTTCCAGATCTAGTTCAAAGTGCAGAATTTCGTGGCAAAGTTCCACATCTGCAAGAAACTGCAGACATGTCTTCCTTTTCCTCTCTACCCACCGCTGGGTGGTTACTTACTAGGTCTCTGTGTAGTCAGTTATAGGAAGCACTCACGTGGGTCACCTTAACAGAGCTTCCAAAAAGGTGAACCGAGAAAACTGAAAAGAATTCTTTCTCTCGCTGCACCTGAGAAAACATGTTGCTAACAATGTCCCAACTGAAAAACAAGAACAAGCCACAAGGTGTGGTTAGTTGTTATTTTGCTAAATTGCATCTTCCTGCCTCCTGTGGTTGTTTGGCACTTGGTGCTGAGGAGACCACGCAGAGAAGGATTCTGAGGCACGTCCTTGGCTTAAGGAGAGGAAGTGTGGTGATGCATTAGCACCGTTTCCCATAGATATGGCTCAGGGAGCTAGCATTGTCATTCCTGAGCTCAGTCCCCCACCCTTCTCCTTTCCACCACAGGGCTCCAAATTAAATTTCTTTAGATTTATCCATGCTTTCAGCCACATGGTTTTTAGCTTTTATAGCACAAATTCTAAATGGACAGTAACTCAGGGACATCTCAAGACTCTTAAGTAGAGTCAGTAGAATGGCATTCCAAATATTTTAACTGATCTTCCTGATGAAAGCAAAATACATTCTGGATAAAATCTAAAAAGCAACTTGTCACATGCATCTTCTAAATCCACACCTAACATTGCTATCTCTGCTTAATCAAGGCCACACACTAGAACTATCAATGTTTCATACGAAGTCCTTAAGGTACTTGACATCTTTACCCCATCAAGGCTGCTCCTGATGTTAAGGCAAATCTTGCAGGCACATAGAGGGAAAAATGTCCCAAATAAGTCGTCTACTTTTAGAATGGAACTCTATTATTAAAGATTTTATTATATTTATTTATTTACTTTTTAGAGAGAGAGAGAGAGAGAGAGCATGGGGGGAGGAACAGTAGGGGGGTGATGGGGGAAGAATTTTAAGCAGACTCTGAGCTGAGTGCAGAGCCCAGCACAGGCCTTGATATCATGACCCTGAGATCATAACCTGAGTCGAAACCAAGAGTCAGACACTTAACCAACTCAGCCACACAGGCATCCCTAAATGGAACTCTATTAACAGAAAAAGAAACAACAATAACAAAAGACACCCTCCTCTGTCTGGCTCTGTCTCTCTTTAAATGAGATAGATCAGTCTTATTTTTTTCAGTAGAATGGCATTCCAAATATTGTAACTGATCTTCCTGATGAAAGCAAAATACATTCTGGATAAAACCTAAAAAGCAACTTGTAACATGCATTGATGCACTGTCAAGAAAATGAGGAATACTTGAGTCTAAAAACTAAGTGGAAATAGATTCCCAGAAAGGAAAGCAGAGCCCTAGAACCATCTTTGTCCTGCAGGCATGTGCCCAACTGCAGGAAATCTTAGAAAGGGTTTCATGATCTTGGGAGTTGGAGGTGACAGGAGACAAAATCCAGCCTTTCAGGTAAAGAGACTAGGACTATGGCCTCAACATAGGGCAGAGAAATGAAAAAAGGATGAAAACAATCTTTAATGTGTCCATAGAAAAGAAGAATGATTCCAGAATTATAAACACAGAGAAAATATCTTTCGAGTGAGCAAACCAAAAAATGAGAGCCTTGATTGATGAAAGACTCTTACTCAAAGAAATCCTGGAGGACGTATAGTTGCCTCTTGAAGAATTGGGTTTGAACTACATGTCTCCACTTGTATATGGATAGGGTTTTTAAAAAATACAATATAGCACCATAAATGTATTTTCTCTTCCTTATGATTTTAATGTTTTCTTTTCTCTAGCTTCCTTTACTGTAAGAATACAGTATGTATACACACAACATGTAAAATGTGTTATTTGACTGTTTATGTCATCAGTAAGGTTTCCAGTCAACAGCAGGTTATTAGTAGTTAAGGTTTTGAGGAGTCAAAAGTTATATGCAGATTTTGGACTCTGTAGTGGGGTTGGCACCTTTAACCCTTATATTGCTGAACAGCCAACTGTATTTCAGGCAAAAAAAAGTGACTCTACCTGAAAGGTCAGAGATAAAGAATAGAATGAAATTCCAAGAAAATAGTAAATATATAGAAAAATATATAATGGAATGATAGCATTATGGGCTGAATTGTGTTCCCTCGAAATTCCTATGTTGAAACCCTCAGCATCTCAGAGAATATATTTGGACATAGGGCTTTTAAAGAAGTTATTAAGCTAAAAGGAGCCCATTAGCCACCAATCCAATCTGACTTTATAAGGAGAGGATATTTGGACACAGAGAGACACCAGGGGCTTGTATGCAGAGGAAAGACCACGCGAAGACACAGTGAAAAATGGGCACCTGCAAACCCAGGAGGAACTTTTCAGAAGAAACCAACACTACCGACATCGACATCTTGATCTACCTTTTACTCCTGGCTTTGATAACTGTGAGAAAATAAATCTGTGTTGTTTAAGCCCCCCAGTATGTGGCATTTTGTTATGGCAGCCCCAAAGAACTAATACACATGGTAATAAATGAAAATAATTAAGTAATTACAGTCAATGTGAATGGCCAAGTGTTTGAGTTAAAAAAGAAAGGTTCTTAGACTGGATAAAAACAAAGGATATAAAACTTAAGGCTGAAAGTTAACTGATCAAAGAACATGCATAAGGAAATGTCTGTCTAAAAAAGAGCTGGTATCAGCATATTGGTATGAGACAAATGAACTTGAAGGCAAAATTCATTCCTAGAGATGGAGAGTCACTAGATAATGATAAAAGATTCAATTCAGAGAAAGATAGAGCTATTATAACTTTGAATTAACCTTTGCAAAAATAGCCTCAAAATATGGAAAGCAAACATTGATAGACCTGTAAGGATAAATAGACAAGTCATCATCACTATGGTAAATTTATCTCTCTCATTAAGTCCTAAATCAAACCATGAATTCCATAATTATTATAAAGTTAATATACATTGTAAAGAATTAAAAACACAAGGTTGAGTGTTTGGTTTTTACCTTAGCCAAGTACCTAAACATCTTTACTCTTCAGTGTCTTGTGGGTAAAATGAATGATGGTGTAAAATTATATGTATATATATATCTCCATAATTTCACTATTTTACATTATTTCATTACATTACATTATATGAAATACATTACATGTATTTCATTACATTACATAATTTCACTGTTTTACATTATTACATACAGCTTTTCCAGGTGAGTTTAAAGCCCATTGTCTATGGGAATTTGAGTACATTACTTTAAATCTCACTTCTCTAGCCTTGTGAGAATTAAGTGAGTGCTCTGTGATTTTTGTGAATCTAGGGGTTTTCTGAAGCTGGAGAACTTCAAGGCAGGACAAACTGAGTATAAGGTTCACTGTATGTCCTTGGGTGGGTTGTTCAAATTCTTAACTCCTCTCTACATTCTTAAGTCCTATGCTCCTTAGTAGGTTCCTGCAAAATCTAGCAAGTTTCTACAAAATGAAACTGAATACCTCCAAAACAAACAAAGGAACAAACAAAACAAAAACAGGCAAGCTTCCTTGGACCTAAGCATTTAGTTAGCTAAGCCTTCCTGTAGCCTCTCCCCACTTCCCGTTTCTCCTTCAGCTCTGTAGAGCAATGAAATTATCTCGTGCCTTGCATGGAATGGCTCAGCTCATAGTCAGAGCCTTGCCTTCTGCTGTTACACCCAATTTGTATGCAACATGCAAATGCTCTTTCTTTTTCAATGGGGAAAGTCTAGTGATCATTGTATCTGTAATTTCTTTTATTTTCAATAGAAACAAATTACTTCATTGATGTCTTTCCAAGTATGGCTATTTAGGTGTAAAAATATATTGTGAAAGAATTTTTAGTAAAATAAAAAAAAATCTGCAAAATTAAAAAAATTCCTAATGGACAACATGCTTCATAAAATTATTTAAAAAATGATTCTAACTATTGATGTGTAGTAATTGGCAAAAGACTGTCAGGAAATTACAGCTCAGTATTTAACTTTGAACTACATCATTACAAAAACAATGCAGCTGACAGGAAAAATAACGAAACAGAAGAGGTAAGACATAGTTGTAAGGTACTTGATGGTTGGTTGAAATTTTATTTTCTCTTGTTTATATTTTGTTATATGGATTGTCCAAGAATTACAATTCAGTTAACTAACACTTTTTTTTTAAGATTTTATTTTTTGTGAGAAAGTGAGCAAGAAAGAGAGCACAAGCTGTGGGGGAAAGGCAGGGGGGGAGAAGCAAACTTCCCACAGAGCAGGGAGCCTGATCTAGGGCTCGACTCAGGACCCTGGGGTCGTGACCTGAGCTGAAGCAGAAACTTAAATGACTGAGCCACCCAGGGCCCCCAAACTGACACTCCTGATTAATAAATTTAATATATTCCTTTATCAAATATGTATTTTCTTTTAAGGTGAATACTAATTACCCCTGCTATTAATACTACTAGGTATCATTTATTAAGAAGCCATTATTTTCTGAGCAAAATATTGGGAGCTTTATATTCATTACCTTATTTAATTCTCTCAAAAATATATAATGGTTAGATAGCACTATTATCCTCATTTTGTAAATGTAGGTGCTGAAAGCGTTGTGAATAACCATCTCAAAAGACATGTAACTCAAGAATGGGGCAACCACACTCACACCCAGGGTGCCTTCCCATGAAGTCCATTTTTATAACCACTCCACAGTGGACACACAGACTAGGATCCAAATGTTGGCCCTGCCATCTGCTTACTTTGTGACACTGGCGCATTCACTATCCTTTGTAAGATTCAGTTTCTTCTGTTACACAATGGACACAATACCTGCTTCTCCAGGTTGCTGTGTGAACTGAGACTATTTTTGCTCAGCACTTAACAATGCCTGGCACATGGTAAACACTCAATGAATATAACCTATTGTTTTTTAAAATCTTTATTATTACTGTTGCTATTGAAATTATATTAAGAGTTTTATCAGTTTCTTAGTGGTAAGGAAATGGAATACTCGTATCAGAATTCCGTTGCTTGGGTGTGTGTAATTATGTTGCTTGACATGGTTCAATTCATTTGTTACATTCAGCATTCTCAGTTAAAACTTTGTATTTTGAAGTAAAAGTTTAAACAATTTTTCCAGGTATTACTATATACAACCAGAATGGACCCAACTGGCAATAAAATCATGATTCTGGCATCCAGAATGGGCAGAATAAGTTAAGAGAGCCCTTTGAAGAATTAGGTTTATTTCAGCCCGTGACATATTTTAGTAATTGCAAGCTTTCTTGTGTGGAGTCCTGTATTGTTTCACTAAGAATTATAAAATGTTATAAATAATTGTTTTAAGTTTCTCTAGTAACACTTGCTTTTAAAAATAATAACAACTTTATTGAGGTATAATTTATATAAAATAAAATTCACCCTCAAGTTTTAAATGTGTAGTTCAATGATTTTTAGTATATTTTCAGATCTATGCAACACAATCCAGTTTTAGAATATTTTTATCACCCCAAAGAGATCCCTTGTGCCCATTTGCAGTCATCCCTGTTCCCAACCCCAGCCCCAGGCAACCACTAATCTACTTTCTGCCTCTACAGATTTACTTTTTCTGGATTGTTCATATAAATGGAATCATACAATATATAGTCTTTTTCATTCTAATAACATTTTTTTTATCAGTTAATTTCCCAGGAGATACATGAAAACTATAAAGGCTCTTTTAAATGATGATGTTATGTTTATAAGAAGGCAGACTTCCAAAATACTCATTGTCCTTAGATAAAACCTTTTAGTGCTCTCTAGAATAAGTGAAACTATAACCAGCACAAATATTTCAGCAAATCAAATGATATTTGTTTGAAGCCATAAATATTGGTTTACATTTATTTGAAACCTAGGTAGAAAACACTAGTTCTTGTCACAACAGCAAAAACACAAGAACAAGCCTTTGATAGATTAATTAAGATACAAGTATTCCTGATATTGAAGCAGGGGCTCAGACACCAAGGAAAATGTGGAATCTGAGATTTTACTGAGATGGTCTGTGACCTCAAGTGTCAACTAATGCTAGTTGAAAAGACTTATGGAATGCCTAGTTAGGTCCTCATTACTTCTCATATGTTGGGAAAAGATGAATTAAAGTACAATTTAGACCATTAATATATCATTTGGTTCTTTGGCTGCTTGTGTTTTCCCAGAAGTGGATTAAAATACAAATTCATAAACTTGTTATGAGTTGAGTACATGTGTTGCCTGATTTTTCTTGCCAAACACTGATGAGGAGACATGAACTTGATACATTGAAATGGGACTTTTTCAATAGGGAAGCCAAAGTCACTTGTTTAAAAAAAAAAAAAAAAGCCATAGTAAACAGTATGTTGCTAAAACTGAAACATCCATTTCAGGGAATCAGAGCTGTCACACAAGCGAAGTTCGTGTGCTACCCCTCTGAGACTGTCAATACGCTCCCTGATGGAAACAAATGAAGAAAGAATTTTTTATCTCCTGTAATTTTAAAACCCTTGGAATATTTTCATGAATCATTAGTTTTAGGGAATCCTTTTTTCCTTTCAGAAGAAAAATGATTTTGCAAATGGAATCCAAGTTCTGACAATTTTTTGTAACGTTTCAAAAGGTGTCCTTACCCATTTCTCTAAAACAACTTACTTTCTGAAATTCCTCATGCTGATAATTATTTTAAAATTCAACATCCTTTTATTCAATTGCAGTTCGAGACATATCTCTTCACTTACATATACAATTCTCAGGGTTATGTTTAAGAAAGTTCTTTGCCTTTCCTGTGGAAGGTTTAATTAGGCTCGGAACCAACACATTTTTCCTTCCACATTCTGTTGGCCAAAGCAGGTCACAGGCCAGCCCAGATTCAAGAGGCAGGGAGAGCGACTCCTCTTGAGGGAGGAGCTGCAAAAGTGTCAGTGCTAAGGGGCAATAGGTAAAGGACTAGTAGAGAACTGTGGTCCTTTTCAATCTATACGTACTTACCTTAACCTAGGAGTTTCGCATGTAGCTAGTTTGTTCATTTTGATTTTATTTCTGAGGGGAATCATGGACTAATAACTTACTCTTAAATCATTAGTGTCTTACTTTCCATACAATGGCTACTACTGACATATAAACACATTGTATTATCTATTATTTGATAAAGAAACAGCTAGTTACAGTCCCAAGTTTTTACTTTTCTTTACAGTTCTCATGATCTCTTTAGCCATTATGATCAGTCTTTTTTTCCTGGAGCACTCTGATAAATAGTTCTGTCTCTCACATCTACTATTCCATCTTGCCAATTCCAATGGTCAAGTCCCATTTTCTATTTTACTTGAACTTCCTGCAGTGGTTGTTCACCTTCTTCTTTCATGAAACTTTTTTTCTTCTGGTTTCTGTGACATTATATATTTCCAAGATTTTCTTTTGCTTCATTGATCCTTTCTTTGCTGGCTCCTCCTTTTTTTTTTTTTTTTTCCTGATGTCTAAGTTTTGCAGCTCTCTAAGGCTCAGTCTTCATCTGTTCTCTGTGTTCGCTCACAAATTGCTCTTATCCAGTTTCATAGCTTTAAGTATCAGTTCTTATTCTTTCATGAACTTTAGACTAACGTGGATAATTTTTTTTCATCACAATCTTTATCTCCAGCCTTGGAGTTTCCCTGAATTTCAACATAGTATGTGTTATTGTCTGCAACACCATTTTAATTGGATGTAATGCAGGCACCGTGGTTTGCAAAACCATACCATCATTCTGTAAATCCACTTTAATTATGCCTCCTACAAAAGCAAAGAGACTCACCATCAAAATGTAGATGCCTCTGCATCAACTCTGATTTCTCTTCTAATTCCCACAGCAAATCACTCACCAAATTCTCTTGATTGTACCTTTAAGACATATCTCAAGCCATGCTTTTGCTTTCTAAGACCATTGCCAACACTGAGTAAGATGTTTGAAATAACAAGCTCACTGTTTCCCTGCTGACCTAGCATAATCACTTTCCCTGACACCATTTGTTCTTTGCTCCAACTATTTTCAAAAGTATTCCAGAATTTCCTCTCTAAAGCAGAAATCTGAAAATGTGTGTCTCCTGTTTTATTGGTTACTTGGAGTTCTGAAGCACAACCTCTTTAGTATTGTAGATGGCCCATTATCTGATGCCAAACTACCAGCCCAGGACCACTCTCACCCCTATCTTCCCCTTTCATGGAACCCCCTTTGGCGAGAGATATTTGCTTAATTTCACACTTACTATTTATTTGCATTTAGTAATGCATTTATATATTTTCTAAGATTCAAATGCTACCTCAAAACTTCTCTAGAACTACAGTTTCATCTTCATCACTCTTCCTTAATTGTAGTACTTATTCCTCAGAAGAACCTCATTTAACTTTTTTAGTTGTTTCTATATAACATATTAATACTGATATTCCTGACATTTTTTTTTCTTTTTTACCTACTTCGTATTGTGGAAGATGATGATTTATCTCTATTACCAGCCTCCTTTTTCCTCTCAAACCACTTATAAACTTTTCTTCCATCCAGCACCCAAATAGAGCAATATCCTAATTTTAGGTTAAGTGATTATGTAGTGTTTACAATTTTAATACCATTTAAACATTATCACAGAATCAGAGAGGTAAGGGTATTTATTCACCCAGCTATGATTACTTTCCTTTCTTCAACAATTTTTTATTTCCTAGAAGGTTAATTGCCTTGGCTTCTCACCCTTGAAGTTTTCTATGAACCTATCATTAATCGACTAGAAATTTTCAACAGAACTACCACCATTCTCCTCAATACATTCATAATCTGTCAGTTTTTATTTTTCTTGGAAATGTACCTTTGGGAATTCAGTCTTCTTTTCCCTATATTTAATTCTTTCTAGGCTGAAATCATTTTTTGGAAATTCTCCTCAGTATTATCTTAGGAATTTCCTCTGCTTCTCACATGAGCTCCCATAACAGTTTTAACATATTTCTATTTTGTACCTGCTCCTTTATATTGTAGTTTCTGAGGTCCTTGCTGGCTGGAGACCATATCTAATTTTGTATGCTTTAACTAGCTTTGTATGCTTCATTATCTCTCCTGGTTTTTAGTTCATGGCAAGGGTGCAACCAACATGGTTTTAGAATTGAGGCAACTGGAGGAAGAGTCAAGATGGTGGAGGACAGAGATGACATCAGGTCACAGGAATTCAGCTAAGTAGTTGTCAAACCATTCCGAACACCTACAAACCAATAGTAGATGGAAGAAAAGAAGAGCAGCAATTCTAGAAACAGAAAATTGACCACTTTCTGAAAGGTAGGACCAG
>RCUC01130111.1:0-32481 GCA_003697995.1 Taxidea taxus jeffersonii | reverse complement strand
TTTTTTTTTTTCATAAAGCCTGGACACAGTGCTCCCCAAGTTTGGGGTGGTTAACCAGAGATAGGGAAACAGACCAGAGGGTCTCTAACATCATGGACAGATCAGAATTTCTGACGACAAATCCAGCAGTATGAAAGGTGACCCCCTCCCTCGACTTAGCCAGGAACTGGAAGACACAGGTTTCGTACAGCACCAGGATCAGGTAGAGCTCCTTCAGCTGTGAGAAGTGTGCTGAGGGGAGCGCCTGGCTGGCTTAGTCAGTGGAGGGTGTAACTGTTGATCTCGGGGTTCTGAGTTCGAGCCCCATGTTGGGTGTAGAGATTCCTTAAATTTTATTTTTTTAATCTTTTTTTTAAGATTTCATTTATTTATTTGACAGACAGAGATCACAAGTAGGCAGAGAAGCAGGCAGAGAGAGAGAGGAAGCAGGCTCCCTGCTGAGCAGAGAGCCCGATGCGGGGCTCGATCCCAGGACCCTGGGATCATGACCTGAGCCAAAGGCAGAGGCTTTAACCCACTGAGCCACCCAGGCACCCCCTTTTTCCTAATCTTAAAAAAAAGTAAGTTTGGGTACCATCTGGGTGGTAAGAAGGACCTGATGGAGTCCCTTCTAAGCAGCTTCAAGGGCAGTCTTTGTTTTTAGGGATTCCAAATTTGAAGGATGGGAGAAAAATGGAAACATTAGTTTGGTGACTTGGAACCAGATACAAGAAACTAGAAGCATTCAGGACTTGGTCCAATTACAGGCGTGTCATGAAAACTGGAACCATGCCCACCAGTTCAATCGGTCTCGTGTTATTGACTCTTGTCCTGCTTGGATCCAGAGCTTCCATCCCTTCTGGAAAGTCTTACCAGTTCAGTTTTATGATCTTCAGGTTCCCAGAAACCAGTATTCTAGAGCACGTTCCATGGGTCTCCCCGCAGATGGAGCACTTCTGCAGGTACACTTTAGTAAAAGCATCAGAGTAAATGACAAAGACTTCAAAGTGCCCATTGTTAAAGAGCTGATGAGAATTCATTATCACAGGGTTGAAAAAGAAATTTCTGTGACATACGAGTTTTTAAATTAACTGAAATTAGGATAATAACATTAGGCCAGGATATATCAGACTTGAGGAATTTCATGCAACACTTTTGGGAACACTTGCAACATATACCGATACAAATACAACATCTGACCTTTAGTAAACTTAGGTAGAAAAAAAGTATATTTAATGCTGACAACTCTAAAGACATACCTGTTTTATTTTTTTTTTTTAAGATTTTATTTATTTATTTGACAGACAGAGATCACAAGTAGGCAGAAAGGCAGGCAGAGAGAGAGGAGGAAGCAGGCCCCATGCAGAGCAAAGAGCCCGATGCAGGGCTCGATCCCAGAACCCTGGGATCATGACCTGAGCTGAATGCAGAGGCTTTAACCCACTGAGCCACCCAGGCGCCCCAAGACATACCTGTTTTAATTAAACCAATGAACTTAAACGAGCTTTAATACCAAATATTTTCCCGGATCACATGAGCCAGAAAATCATTTGGATTACTTTTCTCTTATATTTATCTTTTAAAATTTTTTAAATTAAAAAAAAAATTTAGAGAGAGAAAGAGAGACAGCATATGCAGGGCTGGGGGAGAGAGAGAGAAACTTATGCAGGCTCCATACCCAGCACAGAGCAGGCTCAATCTCACGACCCTGAGGTCATGACCTGAGCTGAAATCAAGAGTCAGGTGCTTAACCAGCTGAGCCACCCAGGTGCATCTCTCTTATGTTTCTGAGAGTTTAATTTATACAAACCCTTCATTTTCTTTGAGCCGATTAAATAGAGCTCTTGTACGAATTAATTTTGGCAGTACTATCTGGAGGTATAAAATTCCACACATCTCCAACACACTTGTGTTGGACACACAGGAAGGAACATAGATGAAGAAGACCAAATAGGACATTTGCATCTCAAAGGCAAAGGGATAAGCCTTTTTTTCTTTTTTTAAAATTTTATTTATTTATTTGACAGAGAGAGAGATCACAAGTAGGCAGAGAGGCAGGCAGGCAGAGAGAGGGGGGAAGCAGGTTCCTCACTGAGAAGAGAGCCTGATGTGGGGGCTCGATCCCACAACCGTGGGATCATGATCCGAGCCGAAGGCAGAGGCTTAACCCACTGAGCCACCCAGGCGCCCCTTTGAGATAAATAAGTGAGGTTTTTGGGATTTCTCAAAATGATTGGTGGACTCTGAATTGTTCCTAGAGCCACACCTCTGGTCCTGCAAATACTAGATGAATAAAAAAATTATAACTGCTTTTACTTCCTCAAAAGATTGTGTTACTGTCTTCATGGTATCACAGGACTGACACAGCCACCTATCTACCTTGGGATGTTTTAATTCCTCCTCTGATACATTTACCTTAGGGGAGAAGACCTACTTAAAATAGTTCTTATCAGACTCTGAATATCAGCCCTCACACATGGCTAACTTCTGACCACAGAGATACTTAAAAATTCTTTTAAATCCCTTATCAGTGTTTAGCTGGGAAAGTGACAGGGAGAATATTAGCATGTCTGACCAAGCATGTTTCTTGGAGTCCCCTTGCTGCTGTGACCTATAGTTTAGAAACCTCTGGTTAGTCCTGCACACTGGCATATTAATCATCAAAGGAATTTTGCTTACAGCTGAGATTTACAAAAAGTGCTTTTTACCAGAAATCAGCCTCATTCCAGGAAATAAGGAAGTAAGTACAGAAATGACTATGCTATGTTTAATATTTACAGGCGTGACATGACCGGATTCCTGGACACAAAGATCAAATGAACAGGCACGGAGAAGTTGCAGGACCTTCCCTGGATGTCTACAGACATCATTCACCTTTCGACTGCAGTGCCTTCCTGCTGCCTCCTTTCGCTAACATAAAAGAAGCTCAGAGTTCACGCCCAGGGAAGATGGTCTTTGGGACAGTAGTCTGCCATCTCCTTGTTTGGGGGGCTTTCGGAACAGAGTGGCTTTCCCTACCCTGGTATCTCGCCTCTCAACTTCCTGGCCTAACAAGGACTTGGTTACAAAATGGCAAGTATTTTTGGCCGTATTAAACAAGCCCATGGGCCCAAGAGGCAGCCTCGGAGAGGGTACAGAAGATACCATCTTCATGAGATCTACAGTCACTCCCAAAGATCAATAACCAGTGGCCTGGATCGGGAAAGGAAGGGACAACGTGACTATGGCCCTTAGGCTGGCCTCTGAGTAGAAGATGCCTGAGAGCATCACTCATAGTGTCAGGTGGTCTAACTTCAGAAAGGAGCTGTTGAATAGGCTCTTCGGAGTTGGAAGGCCCTTTGGACAGAGGATGACTAGAATGGACTAGGGCAGAGGGGAGCAGCAGGAGATACGTTATGTTGAACCATCAGACACCAACAATGGGGGACGACGGGCTGGGAACTGCGCCTGGATGGGGAACCATGTGTGACACTAACAGTTCCCGTGTGTGTCTTCAGACAGAACGATGGGCTGGGGGTCTTCGACTCTGAAACCTGGGAGTATGGGTCTGAAAGGCTAGGGCTTTGGCTCCAGGCAGAGCCGTCTGCAGTTCCAGCTGGCCTGCCCTGTTTTGGAAAGCCACTTAGATCAAGTGCTCAGTGCAAAGAGAGCAGAGCTCAGGACCCGGGGGAACTTACCCACAGCCCTTGGAAATGAATGCAAAATGGGTTTGTGTTTCTCATCCTCAAGTGCTGGTTAAGTACACTCCAGATTCCACTCCTGCCACCAAGTCTGTTAAAAAAAAAAAAAAAAAAAAAAAACCACACCAGAATTCAATGGAGTACATTTGAAGACCTAATTGGCTTTGTTCAGTGAGTTATGAATGGGGCAGCATCCTATCCAGCAAGTGGAAGATGCTCCGAGAAGCTGGTCAAAGTAGAAGGCTTTTATAGGCAGAAGCAAGCAGGGACAAAAAGGTCACTAATGAAACAAAGTATTATTTTGGGCAAGGTCACCTTCCTTTGGGGGAAGGGCAGGGGTCTCTTATGAAGATTACTAGTGTTGATCAGGAAATTTCAGACTGATTGGCTTACAATTCCACTCCTGGGAGAGGCTGAATCTGAAGGTCGGTTAGGTACTAAACCCTGGTTTGCTGACTTGGGGCTTAAAACAACTAACTCCATTTTGGGCTTATTTCCTTTTTTTCTGTTCTCTTCCCTCCCTCCCTCCCTCCCTTCCTTCCTCCCTCCCTTCTTTCCTTCCTTCCCTCCTTCCTTCTTTCCTTTCTCTTTCTTCCTTCCTCCCTCTCTTTCTTCCATTCTTTCTTTCTTTCTACAATAAACCCATTTCAAATTCTAAAACACTGAACTGGAAAGCAGCAATAGCTATGAAGGGGAAAAGCAGGCTGGGTCTACACCTACCTCCTGCCCTAGGCCCCAGTTTCCCCACTCAACTTGGGCAGTGTCCCAAGACGCCTCTGAGCCTCCCCTGTCCCCATCTGGCCTAGGACTGAGAAAGCCCTCTGAGAGCCACGTCTGCGAGGGTCATTGGCAACAATCACCATAGGTGAAGCAGTCCTTTAACCAATTAATGGCCCCGTCAGGGGGAGCAATGCTACTGTCATTTCTTTTTTATTTTTTTTTTTAAGATTTTATTTATTTATTTGACAGAGAGAGAGATCACAAGTAGGCAGAGAGGGAGGCAGAGAGAGAGGAAGGGAAGCAGGCTCCCCGCTGAGCAGAGAGCCCGATGCGGGGCTCGATCCCAGGACCCTGGGATCATGACCTGGAGACGAGGGCAGAGGCTTAACCCACTGAGCCACCCAGGCGCTCCTGCTACTGTCATTTCAATGCTCTTCAGAATGCACCAGGAACCTACCGGCTCTCTCCACAAATCTCAAACCCAGAGGGTTTGATCTCATGCCAGAGGTGGCATGAACAAGCCCAGCTCAACTCTTGCTTCGGCTGCTCTCTATCTGGGTGAACTTGGGCAGATGCCCAGAGGCACATTACTCCATCCGCAGTTCCCTCATCTGACAAGTGAGGTAACAACCTGTATCTCCCAGGTGGTCCTGAGGGCACAGTTCACTTTATCCCACAAAGAGGGACATGCACCTGTAACATGTACTGTGCTGTGGGCACAGAGGGGTTCGAGCAGTCCCAGTGCCCAGGAAGCTCGGTGTAAGGGCACATGCGTGTGTGTGCGCACGCACGCTTATGGTGTCCGCAGCTATAGAGGCAATGCCCCTACCCCCCAGGGTCGGACGAGGACTAACGAGGGGTGTCTATGTCTCTCTTCCCAACTTTCCGACTACCTTCCCCTGCCCTGTCGGAGACACAGCCTGGGGAGATGCTGCCTGAGCAAGAGGGCACCGGCCACAGCACTGGCCCATCACTTAAGGACCCAGGAGTCCTCTGTGGGGCAGGGTAGGGGGTGTTGCTAATTAATGACCTCACACTCTCTGGCTGGAACAGGAACAGCTCTCTGGTTTCCTTTTGGGCAGAAGCACTGTGAGTCAGGGCACTGCGGGTGATGGAGGGGTGGAGGTGGCCACTGGCTCCTGGGTGCACCGGGCCCTGGACAGGCCCCTGGAGGGAGAGAGGGGTCATCTTTCAGAGTGGGGTGGGGAGACATGTCAGAGTGAAGCCAGGGCTTATGAATTTTGAGAATGTGTGTTGTGCCCAACATTTACATATTTAATAGGGAGCATTTCATTGCAAATTAAGATTTCTCCTTTATATCACAATTAGTATATTTTTTAAAAGATGGTGTGTGTGGGCAGGGGTCACATTCCCTGTGAATTCCAGGTCAGGAGACTCAAGGAAGAGCTCCAAATTGTTTGTTGGGAAAGGGGGTGTCGAGGTGCCTGCCGGGGTGGTGGCCCTGGTACGGACACATGCTAAAGGGGGTACTCCCCTTCCCTGTCCAGAGGGCCCGCTGCAGGTTGGGGGTCTGACCTCTTTCTGCAAGTCTCTTAGGTGCGTCGGTGCAGGCGGTTCCGCACAGGGAGTGAGCGGTCTGGGGCGGGGACAGTCTCCAGGGACAGGGACACCACAACAAAGTAGGACTTGGGGAGCAAGATGTGTTTTGCTGCCTGCTTCAGAAGCCAGGGCCCCGCTGCTGCCGCTCCAAGAGGTCAAGATCGCGGCACAGGGAGGTCTGCTGAGGGCGCCTTCCTGGGCTGTGCCAGAGCTCAGGCGGTGCCAAACTCATTTTTCCGGAAGGGCAGAGACTGGGTAGGAGAACGGTTCGTGGGGACTGTGCTGCCTTCTGGGCTCTGCCTTCCGGGGCCTGTTTCAGAGCGATGGACCGACGTCCGCATCACCACAGCCCTGCCTGGGGTGACAGGGAGTCTCCGGGGTCCCCGTGGGGCCCTTTCCTGGGGTGTCGCTCAGGGCTGTGGAGAGGCCCACGTGAGCGAGCCGGGGACACACGGCAGATACGCACACCCGTGGAGACCGAAAGAGACCCCGGGCGAGGCCGGTCATGCGGACTTTGTCCAGGCTCCTTTGAGGCTGTTGAGCCTCTGCTGGTTACAAGAGCCCTCTTGCTTGGATCTGTGAGCCGGCGGCGCCTGTTGCACCCAGAGGGGACGTGGAGGGCTGGCCGGGGCCAGTGTGTGGCCAGCACAGGTCCACTGCAGGCCGGGCTGCCGGAGCCTGGCTGCTGTCTTCTTGCCTAACTCCGTCTCGCAAGCTCAAGGAGGTGGAGGAGCCTGGCGAGCCTGCCAGGCCTTGTCGCGTGGCCTGTGATTAGGAGAGCCTGGGAGGGACCGTCTGAAAGGGGGTCATGTAGGGGGACCATCGGGGCTTGAGCCCCCCTCTCGCGGCTCTTCCCTTCCGCCTTCAGAGGACATGGCTTCACGGAAAGCTGGGCTTCCCTTGTGGGGACGGCACAGCTGCTGGAGTTCTAGCTTCTCCTCCACCGGCTGGTTCCAGAGAGCTCTCTGAGACAAACACAGCTTCCCGGAAACCTCAGGAGGCTTATTCACACAACCCTTTCTCAAAGACCGGGTTCTTAGTGCCGGATCTTTGAGATGGAACCAGGATCTACGGAACCAAGATCCATAAACAGTGAGTGAAATTGTCGTTCGAGACAACCAAGAAAACGAAAACCCATCTGCTGGGCCACCTGGATGGCTCAGTGGGTTAAGCCTCTGCCTTCTGCTCAGGTCATGACCCTGGGGTCCTGGGATCGAGCCCTGCATTGGGCTCGATGCTCAGCAGAGAGCCTGCTTCCTCCTCTCTCTGCCTGCCTCTCTGCCTACTTGTGATCTCTGTCAAATAAGTAAATAAAATTTTTTTTTAAAAGATTTTATTTGACAGACAGAGATTTTAAAATCTTAAAAGCAAAACACCCATCCACTATAGCAGGGCCTGCTGACATTCCCTTTCCATGAAATTCCGATGAACCCAGTTATCTGGTTTTCTAGGTGCCAACACAAGCAAACCAGCAAGGTGAGCAGAACTTGTTACCTTTTAATAAACAGTGATAACCTAAGAAACTATGAAAAAGCAATCCAGGACCTTCCATCATGGAGACACCATAGTGAAGAAAGTGGTTCTAGACCAGCTCTCTGGCCTGCTTGGCTTCAAGACCCCGTGCTGGCTTAAGAAGCAACCTTTGGCCCATACCTCGGTCACTCCCCGCTTCAACTTCCTTCTCCTTGGAATGGCTTGCTTGGAAGACCAAGCAAATGGGACGGCAACCCTGGAAGTACTGAATGGGCGTGCAGCTGTAATGGTGACTGTCCTAAGGCATGGGTTGGCTTCACCTCTGCCCTGAGAAAACAGGCGGGTCTAACAGACATCTTAGGGAGAATTTTCTTTGGATCACTAACATGTCAACAGTTGTTAGGGAGAGAGATTAACCATTTTTTTCCCCCTTGAAACTTTTCTCTATTTCCCATAATGATCAGATTTTAGTTTCCACCCTCTTTCTTTTCTTCCTTGTCATCCTAGATGCCTGTCACGTGACAGCCCGATATGCACAAACTGAGAGACTGTGGGAACTGGCCCCGACTGTCGTCTCCTAGAGAACAGTGTTTTTGGCTGTGACTAGAAGTGTACCCTCTGGCTGAGGAAGCCATCGAAGACTCAGTGAAGCTCTTGAGGTGTCCGCTCGCAGCAGTTACACACTTGCTGTTCAGCTACCTGGGAAGGAAGTGCTCAGTCATTCATAGATGCCAGGCCTCAGGGGCTCCGGACCTGGGAAGCCACATGGCCTGCGGCACAGCTGGCCGGGCCCAGACTGGAAACGAGCAGACAAGGGCCTTCTCTGGCGGCTCTGTCCTCTCATGTCGCCCCATCTCACCAGCGTTCGGTTCTGGCAAAGGGTAGCAACACATTTAGAAGTTCCATTTCTCTAAATTAAATAAAAACACAATTAAAATTTAGTAGGTGCTAAAACTTGGTTTTGAACTTTTATTAAAAAAATATATTTGCAAACATATAAAATTTAGGATGAAAAATGCTCATCTGAAAACATGTAATAACTTAATATTTGCAAACATACACAGATGGTATAAAATCCATACCATTAAAAATGTTAATGATGCAGTATTGCGCTCATGGAACAAAAACCTTGCTGTAATTCCAGAGCTTCTCAGTCCCACGCTTCAGGGAGCTGAGAATCCCATACACTGGAAGTCATGAACGCTGCATGGCCAAAGCAGTAATACAGAGTTAAAAAAACCATTGAGAACACAGATTTTAAAAACACGTTTCTTAAGGAATCACACAGGTAATAGGGAAACACAACTCTGCATCTTCCCCATTCAAAGCGGACGATATTGCATCTTAGCATTTCAAATGAAGATGTCAAATAGAAAACCGAGTGAAACATTGCACACCTCTCTCCTGCTGATTTTGCTGGAAAACAGGCTCCTTGAGGCCCAGGCCCTCAGGGAAATGTTCTCAAACATAGCTTTTAATAAGCCTAGTTTAAGTTGCTTTACTTGATTTAGATCTTAACATTTTATACACTTGAAAATGCAGGGCACTACTGGTTCCAGAAGGTACTCTGAACACAACCGAAGAAAACCAAGGATAGGTAAGAACGAAACTCGTGCTTAGCAGCAAATATGCAGCAAAAGGCAGGACCCACATCCCTGTGGTTCCTTGTCTTCACTCCTGTGGACTGCACCCCCTTGTGCCTGTGCTCCCTCTCACTCCTCTGTTTCTACATTTTGCCCAGTTACTGTGTGATGGCTGATTTTGTTTTTTTAAGCAGTTAGGCACCTTCAATTTCATGTTGCATTATCGGTAATATAATGGCAGTTATGGCCTCTACTACCCAAATGAGAACATTTCAAACTACATTCTTGGGGGGAGTAGGGATAGTAATAAAGCTGCATGGTCTCAACATATTACCTAGTACAAGATTCGATAGGGTTTTTAATTTTTATAAGGAAACGTAGGCAGAAAAAGGCAGATGCTTGACATGCAAAATTGGGCCAGACACATTCTAGACGAGGCCTGTGTGGCCTTTAGCAGAGAAGGATCTGTCAATCTGGACTCTTTGCAAAACCCCGCTCTGTGATGGCGGCCCCCCACCGAAGGTTTGCAAGGTGAGCTGAGGACACTCCATGCACACAGTATGAAATGCTTCTTCTAACACTGACAGGCGCTTGAAAACTTAAAGATTCAAAGTCCCACCTTATAAATTCTCTGGAAGGACGCCCGCTGCGGAGGAGCTGCTGCGGCTAGGAATGTGGCTGTATGGGAGGGGCAGGGGTCTCTCCAAAGGCGACGTTAACTACAGCAGAAGAGCAGCGCCACCCACTGGGGTTGGGGTGGATGCTCGGACAGACGCGGTGGCCTAACTGCAAAACCTAGCCAGAAGCATCTGTGTTTTGGTGTCCACTCTGATTCAACTAAGGTTTGAAACACAGGTTCCAGTCAAGTCACGGCAGCTATGGACACACGCAACCTAAGCTAGCGTGAGGTTCTGGACAGGAAATCTGACCGAGGAATAAGGCAACTGAACTGTGACTTTCAGGCCAGGGTCATCCAACTGCAACGAGTCAGGCTTGGCCTGACCTTTCAAGGACTCATTCTGGCCCGAACCTCCTGGTAATCATGACGGTGAACTTCTGGCTTCTGAATTTTAAGTAAATCCTTTGAATACATAAATTTGAGAGCTGAAACAGGTTGACCCTTTTCAAGTCTCCATGACTTGGGCACTTCAAAGTTTACTTTCCCACTACGGAAAACTTATCATAGATTCTCTTTTCCTGTCTGTCCTATTCATTCCTTGGATGAAAGGGTGAAAATTAACAGATTTGATTACCGACCCTCCTTAGCATATTCTCTTTTAACTCTCATAATATTACACGTTCTCAAATCATTTCAAGTCAAGTGTCTATTACAACAAGAATCCCTTGATTCTTCCATGTACTGAAGCTCACCGAAACCACATTGGGGGTGCGATCAAACCTGTTTCCTGAGAACAGTCACGTGGCTCCTCCGACACCATCTTCTGGTGTAAGCAACACTCTGGATTTTGCTCCGACATTGTCCTTCCTGGGTGATGTACGATCAATTCATTTTTGGTTGCTGGGTTTACACACTACCTTTGAAAGCAAGCTCTTCCCCCCTTGAGTATGAGAACTTCTAAGCTTCCCTGACTTCTGCACAATTCACAAGTAACTACGTAGACAGCAAGAGAAGATACTAAATTGACAAGCAGAAGACTGCCCAGGAAGCATTTAGATTAACGAAAGCCAAAGTATTCTTTAAGCTAAAAAAAACTAAGACCAAACTAAAACAAGCATGTAATTCACAAGTAATTTTCTAAAATCTCAGCTAGGGGAAAAAAAAAAAAAAAAGAAAAAGAAAATCTATGGATTTATGATTAAGTTACCATTAAAGCTTAAATGATTGTTCCCGAGGAACCACCACATCCACCAGCATTATTCACAGCTAATCCTTATGCTACCTGGTTGAGCCAACTGGGTTTTTACCCCATCATTAAATAGTGCTCAGAAAAGTAAGCAGTGCATCTTAATTGGTTAAATACTACAAAATGATCTCTATCATAGAAACGAAGACACTTTCATTCAAAGAGTTATCTTAAAATTACTATTGCTGAAATAAATCAAATTCTACATTAAAATATTACTAATCACCATTACATGCCATAAAAGAATAAATATAAATCATGGCAGGTCAATAGCAGCATAACAAAGCATCTTTACATATTTTCACACTTTGGGCTGCAAAAGTACTCACAGCCTAGGAATACATTGGTAAAGTTCTGAATTTCACACTTTGTTTTTAACTCCATTTTCTATAATAAAGTAGGGGCAGTGTGAATAACAGCTCCCTTTTCTGCATAGCTTTAAAACTACTCTCAGTAGACTCGAGGAATGGAACCAGAATGGCTTTGTTAGATTGGTCCACTGGTCCTTTTGTCAAAGTGTTAACGAAAACAATCAACAAGGACTTCTGTGTTTAGACAGAAAAGGAAAATAAGGCTACACTTCACACAAAACTTGACGTTTTCAAAACCACTCAAGAGTTTAACTTAAAGTGAAGGTTTCTGATCGAATTCCGTCTTTACCAGCCGCAGCCTTTGCTTCAAAGGTGTGACATGCTACTCCCATACCATCACAGAGCCTGGCAGGGCCCTAGTCACATGGTATCGCTGCCCGGGGAGCCTGCTGCATGGCAGCACTGGGGACACTTAAGAACAAAACACAATTGAGAAGTTTCAGAACTTTTAAGGCCCAAATGGGGCATTCATAAAAATATACTTCATTTGAACAAATCAGTCCTAATTTGCCAACTTAAACTCTGATCCTTAAAACTCAAAGCTACTTTGCACAGAGCTGACTTCTGCTCTGCTCAGAACTTGACATCAGCCTAAGACTCAAACTTCTGGGAGGGAGGAGCAGGGGAAGGGGCGTGGGCCAGGCTGAACTCTGCTGCAAGGCTGGTGACCCCTCCTCCCTAAGACCTTGAGAGTGAAAGCAAGCTGAAAACCAGACTCCTCATTTCATATCCTTCCTTAGAGCTGATGAAAACACCCACACAACTTAACACAATGGGTTTTTTTTCTTTTCTTTCTTTTTTTTTTTTTTTGTCAAAACAAAGGTCTGCTGGTGATGCTTCACAGTGAAACCTCCATTATCACTGAGAACGTCACTTGGAAAACATTCTTAAGGAATGAGTCTCTTTCTCATAGGCTCAATTTCAGGATTCTCAAAACTCAATGTTCTGTTTAGGAGTTTCCATGGTGAGGCCTATTTGTTTGAGGTCGACATTCTGCCTTCGGATTTATTCTGCTCCAGTCATAAGTTGTGGTTGTCTTTGTTCTTGGTCAGAACCTGCAAGTAGACCTCATGAAGCGTACTGAGGAAGCTGGAATCATTCTGGAAGAGATGGTAATGTTTCGTTTACCTCAGCAGAACTTACTTCCTTGACAAAAGCTTAGGAAAAAAGCTGTATAAATGATCTATATACCTAATTACCCAAAGAATCCCACAACCCAGAGACAACTGTAATCAATATTTTGGAATTCACTTGGACACTTTTCCATTGGGAGAGTATGCTCGGAAAGAGAGAAACATTAGTCCCAGCTGGTCTTGAATTTACTTTATGAACTGATTTTCTAAGAAGAACTCATACGTTCTTTAATATTGAAGACAAAAGTTTATAGACTCAACTGCTGGGATGGCCTGCATACCTTTATTAGATGTATTAATGTATCCTGGAGCTGAGACTTGCTGAGAATAATGGAAGGCTTTCTCTGATTTTCTGATGTTCCAACAGTCAGCGGAGAAGGGGCACTTGCTTTCCTCTCAAGGTCTGCGGACCTTGTAACCGTCTGCTGGAAAACACTTGGGGACAACAGGACCGAAGACACTGCCATGGTTGTTGCAGTAACCAGTGTGGGGCCTGTGACCTACAGGGGAACAATGGTCATGAATGAAGCTTGTTAGCTAAAGGATGAAGGGTCCATTTATTGGGAAGCCAAATCTGGTCATCACAGAAAGGAAGTATGATCCCAGTGGGGTATGCACAATAATAACAAACCTATGATAAATTAAGAATGTAAAGTTTTATTTTATTTATTTATTTATCTTTTTAAAAAAGATTTTATTTATTTATTTGTTAGAGAGAGAGAGAGTGAGCACAGGCAGACAGAGTGGCAGGCAGAGGCAGAGGGAGAAGCAGGCTCCCTGCCAAGCAAGGAGCCCGATGTGGGACTCGATCCCAGGACACTGGGATCATGACCTGAGCCGAAGGCAGCTGCTTAACCAACTGAGCCACTCAGGTGTCCCAAGAATGTAAAGTTTTATATGGGGAGCAGGGAAATGACTGGAGGAGGGCATGATGGAAACTTCTGGAGTGATAGAAATGTTACATATCTTGACTGGTACCCAAGAGATGTTATGTACATTAAAACTCGTAAAACACCTGCATTTTATTTTATTTTTTTAAAGATTTTTTTAAAAAATTTATTTATTTGTCAGAGAGAGCGAGCACAGGCAGAGAGAGTGGCAGGCAGAGGCAGAGGGAGAAGCAGGCTCCCCGCTGAGCAAGGAACCCGATGCGGGACTTGATCCCAGGACACTGGGATCATGACCTGAGCCGAAGGCAGCTGCTTAACCAACTGAGCCACCCAGGCGTCCCAACACCTGCATTTTATTAAGGGTACTACACATCAATAAAGTTTTACTTAAAAAAAAAAAAAAAGAGAAGGGTATCTGAGTGGCTCAGTTATTTCGGCGTTTAACTCTTGGTTTTGGCTCAGGTCATGACCTCAGGGTCATGAGATCGAACCCTGCCTCAGTCTCCATGCTCAGGACGGATTCTCTCTTCCTCTCCCTCTGCCCTCATCCCCACTCCCTAATAAATAAATAAAATCTTAAAAAGGAGTAAAAAGTCCAGTTACATGAAACATTAGTTTCTTTTGTAGTGTTCAATATATTTATTATACCACCACAGGTATCAAAGATGCAAATAAAACTTAAACATAAAACGAGTATCTACCTCCTTTCCCCAATTAGATGTACTTGTACGCTAACAAAGGCTAACCAACAGAACACACTAAACCAGAAATAATCAGCATTTTTAATAATTTCCGCATCTGACAGAATCAACAAACATCTCAATTTCTCCTTCTCCTGTCACCCTCTTCGTTTACAAACAGCCACAGTGTTAAGGGTGTGGCTTCTGGAGCCTGAGCTGTCCAGTCTGTTTTTGGTGCTGTCGTCGCCCGCAGGCTGAGCATCCCTGCTGATTCCCAGGCGGCAGGACGAGCTACAGGGAAGACCGGTTACCACCACCAGGCAGGAACGGGCTGTAGTTCCAGTTCTGAGACTTGAGGACAGGCATAAAGGCTCAAAGGTAAATGGGAAGGTAAAAGTTCAGGAACTGAAAACAATCAGCGTGCACTTCAGGGCTGGCAGGTAATGGAGGGTGGGGACATCTTTTAAAAAGTGAGACCAGGGGCGCCTGGGTGGCCCAGTGAGTTAAAGCCTCTGCCTTTGGCTCAGGTCATGATCCCAGGGTCCTGGGATTGAGCCCCGCATTGGGCTCTCTGCTCAGCAGGGAGCCTGCTTCCCTCTCTCTCTGCCTGCCTCTCTGCCTACTTGTGATCTCTGTCAAATTAATAAGAAAATCTTTTAAAAAAATTAAAAAAAAATGAGACCAGCAAGAAGAAGCAAGGGGCAGAGCATGCAGGCCCGGAGCCCGAGCATGGTGGTGATTCAACCAGGCATCACGGCTCTTGTAGGGCAAAGAGTATTTCTTCCTCACGGAAACCAGGCTGACACGCTCTCAGCCGACAAACACCGAGGGAGCCCCTCTTGTACAGTCAGAGAAGGCACTGTTCCAGGGACCATGACTGGAAGCCCGCAGGGGCCATAGTAATGATCTCTGCTGGGAGAGCAGGGCAGCCTGGCCCAGAAAGGCACCTGAGAGGGCTCCGGGCCTGAGAGCTGCAACTTGCCAATCAAGCGACGTTTTACTTCATGCCCAGTGGAAAAACCTAAGGAGAAATGTGTTCCTCAGAGAAAGGGAGAGCTTACCGGGATGGCGCTGGGTAACACCTTAGGCTGGGCAAAGACTTCAGGATCCTGGTTTTGCTGCATAGACTGCAACGTTAAAAAGAAAAGATGAACAGACCTAGCAAGCTTCAATGAAGACTTCCTAGCTACCAGGGATAAATCCACTTTAGCAGTTAAGAACAGTGCAGACCTACTAGTTCTGCCTCAACTGCAGGGTGAGGGCCCTGGGACGGCCTCCGACCCCCTCAGTCTCCTCAAGAACAGGGCTGTGTGCAGAACCTTCAAGGCATCTCTAAGGAAAAGAGTAGGGACAGCCCACGCACGGTTTTGCTCCTCAGTCTGTAGAGATGCCACATCCTAGTGGCCCGAGACATCGATAAGGTGGAGTGGATTCTGGACAGGGGGCACTAGACAGTCTTCATCTAGAGTCACACCTCCACGTGTTTTGTCCTTATTCATTGGGAGACAAAGAACTCCCTGTTGTAGAGCAAATACATTTAAAATTCAGTGAAGCCGGGAAGCCTGGGTGGCTCAGTGGGTTAAGCCTCCGCCTTTGGCTCAGGTCATAATCTCAGGGTCTTGGGATTGAGCCCCGCATCGGGCTCTCTGCTCAGCGGGGAGCCTGCTTCCCCATCTCTCTGCCTGCTTGTGATCTGTCAAATAAATAAATAAAATCTTAAAAAAAAAAATTCAGTGGAGCCCCAGACCCTGAAGGAAATGAGGTAAATGTAAATGCACACATGCGTCAGGGCCCCTGCAAGGAGGCACAGTGGAGAGCAGGGCAGTGCTGTGGCAGTTCAGGCCGCTGGCCAGGCTTCCAGAGCAGCAGGCCCACTGTAGGGCTGTGGCACTCATCTGTCATTTTCTCTCCATAGACTGCACAAAACCTCAACAGAAATGGCCCGAAAGGACAAATTCACGATAGAACCAAAACACTGTTTTCTGTCTTTCTGTACTGGACTTCGAAGGAATGGAACAAAACTGTCCAGCAACTACGAAATCATATACAATTACTATGATGGACTCTCTGTACACTATTATTTGGTGAAATGTTAAGATTGCGGGTTATTATTAAAGGGCACAGGGCTGAAATCCTAGTGACTCTCACCTTTAAACTTGCCAGCCTCATCCATCACTGAGGAATAAGCCTCTTCACACCTCACCCGCAATCGACCAACAGGTCCCACTGCTCGTACTTGTTAACAAACCCACTGGTCCATACTCCCAAAATTAGGACCCCACCAGCTCAAGACTGGGTAACTGCCTGGCCTCCTTCCTGACTGACAGTGGTCCTGCTTCCGCCTTCTCCTTGCCCTGCTCACCACCTCTGCTCAAAGCCCTTGAGAGGCCACTTGCCCTCCCTGGGCTCTGAGAACAAGCCTCAGATTGCTTCACATAGTTTCCAAAGCCCTGCTGACTGGCCAGTACCCTCGCCTCCAAGCTCCTTCTGCAGGATATCCGACCACACTATAGGTCTTCATGTTTAGTAAATGCTGCTCATCTCCAGGCCTCTGTACACGCTACTTTCCTTGTCTCAAACACTCTTCTCTACCTCTAGGAAAGGTCTGGCTAACTTCCGCTGAGTCTTCAGATCTCAGCTGAACATGAGCTTCACTAGGAAGCTTTACTTGACCCTGTATATCCAAATCTGGGATACTGTTATGGCACCCCAAGTGTGCCTGGCCCAAGGTGGGCACTCAGTGAATACCAAGGGAACTGGGGATGGGCCAAAGCTGGGAATAATCTGCATCTATGGTCCTGAGTCAAATGTGGACTCCTGGACTTGTGAGGCAGAAACAAACCAACCCTCTACAAGGCATGCCCTGATAGGAAAACACTGGCGTGGCTTCTTGGCTCGACCAGCCGCTATCTCTGAGGCAGTGGAACTGAGTCACACCACCACGTACCAGTGATCTGGCTATTCACTCCAGGGCTTCTTACCTCCTGTCTTCCAGCCCTGGATGTACCTAACAGCTGTCTCTTTGAAGGCACTGCCTCTTGGCGGTCACCATCAATGCCTCTGAAGCTTCCCCCACCAGTTAGAGCCACCCAGCCTCCTGCCAGTACCTGAAGGGGAGCAAGCACCATGTTGCTCAGGGCTGCTGAGGCTCGAGCTGCTGCGGTCTTGGAGGGAGGCTCTATGAAGCTCTCGGGTGTGGCCAGCTGGCCGGCTGCTGGGGAAAAGCTGGGTGCCACGGCTCCTTTCCCAAGAGACTGTGTCTGTATTTGGTCATGCTGTGGGGTCAACCTGAGTTTCTGGAGAAGATCCACGCTTGGGAGGGATGTACCAGCTGTGTTTGTCACGCTCAGGGGGGCCCTGAAGGGGCTCTGGGTGGCAGTCAGATTGGCATGGCTTAGCTCAGGGACTGGCTGGCTCAGGAGTGGAGACCTCTGTCTTGGCGTGGTCTTCACCGCCTGCATCATGGTGGTGTTTCGGGGTAAGCCGGGTGGAACCTGTGCTGTAGGAGCTTCTGCTGGTAGAGTGGGACTGAGCACAGGGCGCAGTGGGATGGCATAGCCTGGGGTCTGTTTGTCACCGGACTGTGTGATGGAGACAGGCGTGATCAGCACCGGGGTAGGGACTTCAGGTGGGACTGAGTGGTGGGCAGCAGGATGGACACCCAGGTTTTCCGACTGAGGGGCTCCTCCTGACTGCTCGAAGGAAAATGGTAGGAATGAGCTGGACTCTTTCTGGGAGGCATCTCCTGGCAGCCTCTCCACTTCTTCCGAATCCAGACCCACAACAGCTGGCTGTTCCTTTGGCAAAGAGGTTCCAAATAGTTCTTCCACTGTCAGATGTTTGTGTCCAGATGGAGCAGACTGCAAAAACAAATCAAAGCACCCAATGAAAGAAATCTCTTGCAAACCAGTGTAACCAAGCTTATTTCCCATCAACCAAAACACTTTGCAGAAGCAAGGATGGATGGAGTCTGAAACTAAGGAACCAACAAACTGAAGATGTGCTAGGGATTAAGGCCAAATCATCTCCCTAAGCTGGTGGGCAGAAATCTGTATTCATAATAAAGTCCAAGTTTTAGGGGCTCCTGGTGTAATGTTAGAATTTACCTCTTTTCCTTGGCAAATGGATATAAGGCAAGTATCTTATTACAAGTTAATACTGCTTAATTGCCCTATGTCAGCAATGCATATAAGGACATAAATGCTGAGTAAGCAATCCTCCCTTTGTTTTTATACTTCATAGCTCTTGATAAAAAGCTAGCCATTGCACCTTAGGGACTAAGTTCCAGAAAACAAATTTAACCATTTTGTAAATAGCAGGCCATTCCTTCCTACCACCAAATCACAGAATCGTTAAGAAAAAGCAAAGCACTTATATTGGAAAATGTTAAAAGTTCCATCTATTATAGTGATCTGGCTTACTGATACCACTGCAAAGATCTGAAGGAGAAATATTTATGCTTTTCACTCCTGAGCTATCCTGTACCTTTACTTTAAGCAGGATGGCCATATTCACTTACTGTCTTTTTTTTTTTTTTTCTCTTTATCTCCAAGGTGCCAGGGCCTGCTCTGACCTGGGCCCAGAGGACACAGTAGGAGTAACAAAAAAAGTCTGATCCTCAACAGGACTTACGTTCTAGTGGGAGACTAACCTAAGTACTTTGAAAACACTAAGCAACCTCAACATATGTTTTTTCTTTTCTTTTTTTTCCCCAGTAAGTCCAGTGTGGAGCCTAACGCGGGGCTTGAACTCACAACCCTGAGAGTTAAGACCTGTGCTGAGATCAAGAGTCAGATGTTCAACCAACTGAGCCACCCAGGCACCCTTGATATATGGTTTTATTTCTAAAGCATGTGGACTAGTTACTCAGATAAACGTTTATGTGTCAGCACCTGAGTAGGCCTATAAAGGCCTGGAACTACACTGCATCTGAAGCACAAGCATGAGAGCAGGAGGGTACGACATTTCTACAGGAAAAAAGCGTTTTTCCTCAGGCAAATGTTTGTTTCATCCATGTGATCAAAAATTACAGGTTTCCTCTGCTATCTGCACATGGAGTGTGCCTAGGAAATGTTCATTAAGCCAAAATGGCAGAAAGTGAAGCAGCAATTATTATTAATTCATATGGCAAAAAAAATTTTTTTAAAGATTTTATTTATTTATTTGACAGATAGAGATCACAAGTAGACAGAGAGGTAGGCAGAGGGAGAGGAGGAAGCAGGCCCCCTGCTGAGCAGAGAGCCCTATATGGGACTCCATCCCAGGACCCTGGGATCATGACCCGAGCTGAAGGCAGAGGCTTTAACCCACTGAGCCACCCAGGTGCCCCTCATATGGAAAATTTTTGAGCATTTCTAGACCCCAGAATAATCTTTTACTTTTTTTTAAAAGATTTTATTTATTTGTGCACGAGAGCCAATTTATATATATCTATATATAATGTACTAGGTAAATAGTCCCAAGGGAATTTTAGCAAGTGAATTATGAAACTGAAATGGAATTTAATTGGTGAAGAGTTGACGGCATTACTCCCTCCACGGCACCAGATGGCAGTGTTGCCCAACAAGTGTACTATCTGTGTGCAGGGCTGCTGATGGCTTTAAGCTAATTTTAGTCAAACACATGGCTTTTGACAATATCCAGATCCCAATATTCTACAAAGTTCTGTCACTGTGGCCTAGAAAATGGACTTTCAGAGGGATGTGCGAATGAAGGTGCTCCTCAGAGGGTCTATTCTCTGTGTGTCCACAGACGCGTCACTGGTGCTTTTGCTGGAAGGACGAACATGCACAGCTCATCGCACCCTTCATCTTTCAACAGACAGTGTTTTATGGCTCTTAAGTCATTCTTCCGGGTCCACTTCTCCACCCCCCACATCTGTTATTAACTGGGCTTGAAAGCTTATTACACTAAGTCTTTAATGTATAATACAACAAAATCTGTGCATAAAAATAACCGTCCTTAAACTCAATGACTACGATTCTTTTTCGGTGCAGTTGCCCTATTTGTGACAAATGGACTCAGTTGTTATTGCTTTTAAGACAGTGGAAATTTTGTATCTCTCTATCTAGGTGGTAGTTATAATGTTTAAAAGTTAAATCTTTAAAAAGTTACAAGGTTTACACTTGAGATTTGAATTTGTTTACTATGTGTTAATTATACACCAGTAAGAAAATGCTCACATCCTAAAGAAGCTATATTTTTACAAAATTACTCTGGGTCTCACTTTTCACACACATACAATAATGATATTAATGCTAGCTTCATCTCACGGTTATATAATTTCTGTGTGAAGAGCTATTTTCTGTTCAATAAAAATGATGCTAACACCAGGTGCCACAGAACTTAAGAAACAAAGCTAAGGGCATTCTGCCTGTTTTCATTTGCCTGGGAATCTCTGCACAGTTACTATTTCCTCCCTGCCTTTCTTTCCCTGGCCGTGGCCACAGGTATTGCTCCAACCTGCTCACGTGCCCATTTAGGGAAGAAGAGCACGGCCCGGCACCTGCCGGACTCTCGAGAGGCAAGGCTGCTCTGCCGCAGTGCTGAGGCCAGACTCCAGATACTGGGCTTGGCACTGGCAACTTTTTTTGTCTGTCTTTTCAGAAAGCAGGCACTGATTCCCCAAGCCTAATTTTAATTGTAATATGGATCTGTAATAGGAAACCTCTTCTATCACAAGGTTTGTGCTCTAACTGGTTCTCTGGGTCTTGGATCTGATCCTTCATTTGGTTCTCACAGTCGCTCTGAGAGTTAGGCAGCACAAGAATCCTTAATCCCAGGACTCCTAAAGGAAAGGGGAAGTGACTCATGAATCAAAAAGGGGATGTGACTGGCCCACTGAACACTCGGGCTGATATACCAGACAAGAAGGAACATAAGATGCTGTTCCCTCTCTCCCTCAACATTTATTCTGTAAAAATTAGATGTTACATAGCACAACTTTTAACATACATTTGACCCTCAGAACTCTAAATGCAAATACAGTAAAAATGGAGCATGGGAATGCAGTATAAAAAATCTGGCTTAGGGGCGCCTGGGTGGCTCAGTGGGTTAAAGCCTCTGCCTTCGGCTCGGGTCATGATCCCAGGGTCCTGGAATCGAGCCCCACATCGGGCTCTCTGCTCTGCAGGGAGCCTGCTTCCCCCTCTCTCTGTCTCTGTCTGCCTCTCTGCCTACTTGTGATCTCTGTCAAATAAATAAATAAAATATCTTTAAAAAAAAAATCTGGCTTAAATTATCACCTAAATACTTAAAAACGTTATGGATACATTGCTGATGGGAATGTTAATGGTACAGCATCTCCGGAAAACTCTATGGCAGTTTCTTAATAAACTAACACATGGTATTACCAAGTGACCCACATTTGCATGCCTACCATTTCCCCCAGAGAAATGGAAATCTGGGTACAAACACCTGTGTACAAGTGTTCAAAAACCTGTGCACAAATGTTCAAGAAGCTTTCCTTGCAATAGCTAAAAACTGAAAACAACCCAGATGTTCAACAGGCAAATGGTTAGAAATGGTTAAATAAATATTGGTACTCCTACTTGACTAGGCAGCAGAATAAAACAGAACAAAGAGAACACACTACTGATAGACTCAATAATTTCAATGACATCTCCAGGGATCATGCTGAGTGAAGAAAGACACTCCCAAAAGGTTATATATTATATAATTCCATTTATGTAGCTTTCTTGAAGTGACATTATAGAAAGGGGGACAGACTAGTGGCTGCCAGGGCTAGGGATGGGAGGAGAGGAAAGGCAGGAAGGTGTGACAGGGGAGTCAGTGTGACAATATAAGGGCAACATGAAAGACCCTTGTTGTTGATGTAAGTCTTTGGGATCTTGACCGTGGGGGTGGATACACAGAGCTACGCAGGACATTAAATCGCACAGAGATACATACATGCACATGCACACAGAATGAATGTGAAGACAACAGAGGAAATGTGAACCACATGGGCAGACTTTGTCAATATCCTGGTTGTGATGCTGTACTTTATTTTCCAAGCTGTCATCAGTGGGGAATGGGTAAAGGGTATGTGGGATCTGTCTGTATTATTTTTTGTAATTGCATGTTTATCTGTAATTATCTCAAAGTAAAAAGTTAGTTAAAAAACGATGGGTTCGGGACGCCTGGGTGGCTCAGTTGGTTGGGCGGCTGCCTTCGGCTCGGGTCATGATCCCAGTGTCCTGGGATCGAGTCCCACATCGGGCTCCTTGCTCGGCGGGAAGCCTGCTTCTCCCTCTGCCTCTGTCTGCCTGTGCTCGCTCTCTCTCTCTCTAACAAATAAATATAAATCTTAAAAAAACAAACAAACAAACAAAAAAAAAAAACGATGGGTTCTGGGGTGCCTTGGTGGCTCAGTCAGTTAAGCGGCTGCCTTCAGCTCAGGTCATGATCCCAAGGTCCTGGGATCGAGTCCCACATCAGGCTCCCTGCTCAGCAGAGAGCCTGCCTCTCCCTCTCCCTCTGCCTGCTGCTCTACTTGTGCTCTCTGTCAAATAAATAAATAAAATCTTAAAAAAAAAAACAACTATGGGTTTTACACTTGGTATCTGTTCATTTACCAAGCCATCGGCTATAAAGAAATCTAATTC
This sequence comes from Taxidea taxus jeffersonii, assembly GCA_003697995.1. NCBI lineage: Eukaryota > Metazoa > Chordata > Mammalia > Carnivora > Mustelidae > Taxidea > Taxidea taxus. The sequence continues at coordinate 9,941 of RCUC01130111.1, read as the reverse complement.
GGTCAACAAACATGACAGATGGTAGGTGCTGAAAATATGGCAATGAACAAGGCAGGCAAAACCGTCTGTCCCTATGGAGCTTACACTTAGGTGGGGAGGAGACACAGTATGCCCAGTAAAGAGTATCACAAACCATGATAGCTGGTGAAGCCGTAGGGAGAAAATAAGATAGAAGACAGCAGTAAGGCAGGATTGTTCCTTAAAACAGGGTGCTCTGTCTTCACCTGTACGGAGGACTCTGGAGACTTGAAAGAAGAAAGGGAGCAAACCCTGTCTGGGAGGAAAGTATTCCACACAATGGGAATAGCAAGTGCAAAGGCCTGTCCTGAGGCAGGGATGAGTCTGGCACATGTGTGGAAAGGCAGAAGAGCCAATGAGGCTGGGGCCAAGTGAGCAAGGCAGAGAGAGAAGATGAGGCAGGGACTGGGGGCCAGAGCAGGTCGGGCCTGGGGGACCACTGGCATGGCTGATTCAGTGAGAGGGGGCGCCACTGGAATGTTTTAAGCAGAGGAACACCATAATCTCACTTAGGTTGAATCAGGGTTACTCTGGCGGCTTGGTGAAGAAGAGGTAAGAGGGTGGCAAGGGCAAAAGTTCTACAACCAGAGTGGAGGCTCCTGTAAAATCCAGATGGAAAGACTGGACAAATGACAGGAGTGGACATTAGCATGTTGCTGGTATGTACCTTGACAGATAAATGACAAATCATATTGTACCGTGTTAACATCCTTACAAAATACTAGTGTTTTGTTACCATGGACAAAGCTAGGGCTTTGGTTGTACGGACCTTATCTTGTGACCCAGATGGCGTCTCTTCTAGAGTCTCGGTGCTTCCCAGATTGGAGAGCTGACTACTTGGCTGTAACCCAGGGCTGGAGATATTGGAGTCGCCCATCTGATTCTGCAATTAAAAGGAAAAGTATATCATGTGAAAACTTTGCTATTATTTGGCTAGCAAAACATTGTATGTACTAAGCTATCAAAATTAACATGTCCCTGGGCTGAAGCGTGGGGCTTTTTTTTTTTTTTTTTAAATCTAGTCTCTTGAGAGTGCTCTAAACTGTTTGTGCTATCTATTTTGACATGGGTAATAGTCAGAATATGCTGGATCAGAGAGCTCAAATTAACTTTAGTTTCTAAAGTGTGTAATTCCACATCCATCTAGTGATCTTTTTAAGGTTTTTTTCTTTTTCTTTTCCGTGATTTTTTTTTTTTTTTTTTTTAGCATAGTGTTAGGCACTCCAATGTTAAAAGAATGGTTAAGAGGCATTTTTTTTTTCTATTCAAATGACTTAATCCTTAATTCAGAACATCTTTTACTCAGTGTTACCCATTTACCTAGAGGTGAAAGAGTGTGGGAAAGCCCATGAAGTACCTTTTGGAAACATCTAATACTGAAGTAGCAGACAATTCTCCAGGTCACACAGTGCCAATGAAGTAAGTGTGGCCACCAGACATTCCTACAGCATTACTGACTACATTCCCTCTGCAGTACTGTGCATCCCTGGAACTCACTCATTTTCTACCTGGCAGCCTGTACCTCTTAACCCCCTTCAACTATTTCACCTGCTTATAAAACAGCTTCATTTCCCACCACTTCTTTATGCAATACCACTATCATCCTATATCAACACATTATAGAGAATGCCTGGAATTAAACTGTATCAGAGAAAAGCTCAAAACACTGCTCACAGCAAGTTCCTAGGACAGAAGATATAAAATGTTGAGAAACATTCTTAAAATTGAGTTTGCACATAAAAATCCCAGCTTGTTATTTTCAGGGAGAGGCTGGATACCTTGGCAACAACCAGCCGGAGCTGAGCTGCAGGTGACCCTCTGATGCCGGGCCAGGCTCTGTCTGCATCGGGTCTACCTTGGCCTGCTGTACGCGCTCCCGTGGCCCATGTGGTTTGGGGGGCAGCTAAGTCTCCTATATTTACTCAACAGGAGCTAGAAGATGGGTTATGCTTAATAGGTCTCTGGAACTTCAGATATTTTTTCAAACATGTGCAGGACTGTTCTTGGAAAATTTCCTGAGTATGTTTGTTGATGACACTCTAGTATTTGTATGGATTGGGGGAAGTGGACAATCACAAACTTTCTTGAGGTTAATTTTACAATATTTGGTAAAAACCTTAAAAATTTCAGAATCCACAGCACATACCCTCCCCAAAGACTGGTGAATCACAGGCCTGTACCCCGGAAACAAATAACACATTATATGTTTAAAAAAAAAAAAGTCAAAATCCTTTTATCTACCAATTCCATTTCAAGTAATATATCTTAAGAGAAAATGCTGAACATGAAGACTTAAATACAGGATATATTTCTGAGTTCTTAAGAGAACCACAAAAAACCCCCAGTGTATTGTTTATGTAAGGCATGGAAGGAAAAATATGCAGCTAATAATATCACTGTTCTCTTTTTCAAAGACTTTTCATTCTACCAAAAGAAATCACAGGGACTCCTTGTGAGATGAACAGCTACTGTCATAAAGATATTGCTCTTTGGGAAAAAAACTAGTTATGAAAGAGTTAATAAAATAGACTTTTAAAACTAGTTAATGAAAGTAGTGTAGAGAAACGTACCACACACACTGGGACATATTTACACATACTTTTGGAAGGATACATAATGAAGTATTATCAGTAATTATTTCTAGGTGGTGGGACTGTGTCTTTTTCTTCTCCTTTAATCTTTAAATATAAAATACAAGCATCTACAAATACAAAAATCTAGGATCATTTCTGTGGCTAGAAGCAACACAGCAAGGAGCAACTGTAAAGGATTGTGGGTTTAGCTATCTTTTTTACGTTAAAAAAGTAAGTTGGTCAAAACAAACTATGGGACTGCCGGGGAGGTGTTTACTATAGACTGTTCTTATCTCCAAGCAGTCTCTATTATAAATCCTTCACCCCAAAGTCTGGAATTTCATGCATTGCATGACACAGTGGATGGGGGAGTTTTAGGATTGGGAGTACATCCCATTGCTGAGTGTGGTTTGTACCCTGCCCTTAATTCTGTCAATCTAAGTCTCTACCTAAAGATAAAAGGAGCCATCTGGAACCATGCCGCAGCTGAGAGCGTGCACGCAAACACTGAGATATGAATTCATGGGTCACTGCTAATACCAAGGGCTTGGTATTATCTGGTGAGATGACAGGCAAGTGCAGACAAGAAACAAAACTGTTCTTTCAGGAAGCTCCATCTATTTACAGATAGTTTTCAAAAACAGAAAGAATGCATCATAAAATAAGTACCAAAGATTTGACTAAGTTCCCAAAGGTTTTAGTTTTAGACATCATTTTATTTATCCCACACCATGGGAACATTTTCTTTACAACAGTTATTTACTATGGTGCTCCCCATATTCTTACTTTCACAATGTGTATTAACTACAAACCAGGCCAGATTTTCAGATTGCCTGCTTGACATCAAGTTCTTTAACAGCTCTGTGTACAAAAACTAAGCTTCTGTTCCTCTTTCATTTTGTGGCCACTCGCTCCTTAGCCTGAGGAGTGAGCTGGGGCACCTCCTAAAACGCCAGCTCTGGTGTAGAGGTCCGATACTTTCTGTCCCATGTGACAGTACTGTGACCTAGTCATTACTACATATGTGTCACAGAGCCCTGGGTTTATGTTACCTGTTATCAGAACACAGAAAGGCCTCTACAAAAACTGAAGAAGGCATCTGTGTAGATAATCCAGATCTTATTAAGGATATGAGGGGATCTGGGGGGAATATAAGGTGACCTCCAAGTATAAAAAGTGATTCTTTTTTTTTTTTTTAAGATTTTATTTATTTATTTCACAGTCAGAGATCACAAGTAGGCAGAGAGGCAGGCAGAGAGAGAGAGAAGTAGGCTCCCTGCTGAGCAGAGAGCCCCATGTGGGGCTCGATCCCAGGACCCTGGGATCATGACCTGAGCTGAAGGCAGAGGCTTTAACCCACTGAGCCACCCAGGTGCCCCCAAAAAGTGATTCTTAAAATTTATTTTCATCCAGTTCCCTAGAAATCAATGAAAATACTACAGAGATGACTGCTTTTCCTATATTAATTTTCACAGATCCAGAAATTCCTCCTAATTCTCTAGGAGATACCGAGGCATTTGGTATAACTTGAAACTTCTCATGGACTCCACTTATACTTCTCTACCCCGGAAATGGGCCTTCCTTTGGTGTCTAAATAGAACTTCCTTTGTTAGAGGAAACTACTTTCCAGAGCACTACTTCCAAAGTTTGCTTCCTAAACTAGATTCTTGAGATGCTAAAGGGGAGTATGTGAAAAATGGTCCTGTGGTTAAATTAACTTGGGAATTTATTATAGGACCTCTCAGAGTCTTGAGCATTGCAAAGCCCCAAGAGGATGGGGGAGGAGGAGCCACGTAAACAATGTTTCCTTAACTCACTTGACCAACTGGAACCTTTCCGTAAGGATCACTTGCTAACCATGTAGAGGCTAGTGTTAGAGCAGAACCGTTTGGGAAACACACTAGAGAGTGCTTTTTCATACCTTATTCCTTAAACTTTGGGTGAGGTGAGGATTACACAAAAAAATGAAAGAAAATACTTAATGAAATATGAGTAAAGAGTAAGGTGACAATTACAATTCCACAGCAACAAAGTGCAGCAGTGGGAACCTGCAGCCCTGCTCCTAGGAAGCATGGGGCTCTGAAGTGCCCACGTCAAGCAAAAAGACAGGACAGTTCCAAAGCCACACAGTTTGAAGACCACTAAGGAAACATGCACTGCTGACACACAGTAGAGAGTTTGTAAGTATTAAATAAATTAACAAATGCACTGCAACTTCCATTTTATTCAACCTGGGGAAGAAATGTTATCATTTAACTGTTAAACTAACACACAAAAGAGAAAAAAGAATGCTAGAAAAGCTTCACATGTGGGTAAAATCTAAATGTTGCTTATTAAAGACTGTGAACCCACCACTAGTTACAGACTATAAATATACCCTTTAGTATTAGCGGGTGCAAATGATCAGACTACATAAATTCCTAAGCCCTAGCAGAGGCTGCAGGGGTGAATAACAGGCAAGAAGCTTTTTCAGAACTACCTGTTGCAGGCTAACTTCTGCACCCTGAAACCATTTTCTCCCATAGTAATTTATAGGAACAGAAAAAGAACATTCTAAATTTTCATGCCAAGTCAAGGACTAAGCAAATTTCTTTCCCTGTCTTTTGGGCTAGAAACAGTAAGATGCACTTTCTTTTTGGACTAATTATCTCTCCTGGCCTTGGGGTAACTTCTGCAGCACATGAGACCCCGGCAGGCCTCCTCCCTTCTTGGTCCTCCCAGTCAGCATCTCACCCTCTCATATTCATCCTTGGCTCTGCTTAGCATCTCCAGGATGTCGATGGGCCTGTGGTCACTGCAGCCGTTGGCCTGGCTGGGACTCTGCTTGTCCCGAGCAGCTTGCTGGGACCGCCGTGTCTCCTCTTCTACAACACTAGCGGAAGAGAAACAGGTTTCAGAAAGACTTCTTTAGACACAACCTGACCCATGAACTCTCCTGGTGCTTGTCTTCTCAGGAAATGGAAAAAATGTCATAGAATACACAGTCCTCCCAATAGAAACACAGGGCCTCGGTTACCTCATCCTGGGAATACGTGATTGACTGCTTCACCAGCTCATGCACAGTGATGCCGACTGATGGTGTCTCACTATTAGGAAAGAAGTACGGAATTCTCTTCTAACATTGGTGGGAGCAGTAAGTTAAAAAAGACAAAATTATTTCTTTCTCTTTTTTGAAGTCTCTCAGACTCAGTCAAGTACCAAGTAGAGTACATTTTCAAATGGACATGCCAGCAAGACAAAGGCAGGCTGCAGAGCTGAGGAGCCCACTGTGCAAATTTTGTACCGACACCGGACTACCAAAGAGGGAGAGGACCTTCTTGAGAAGAGAGGTCTCAGGGAATCTTCAAAGGTTTCCCTTATTCTCTTCTCAGAAATCACTGAGTGGGTGGCTGAGCTCAGGGTGATTGTGGCAATGCTCTTTATTCTGATTGGTGCTTACGCTAATTCTGCACTTGAAAATACATAAGTTGAGAAAAGTTGAAGGTTAAGAATGCCACTGGGGCACCTGAGTGGCTCAGAGGGTTAAGCCTCTGACTTCAGCTCAGGTCATAATCTCAGGGTCCTGGGATTGAGCCTCACACTGGGCTCTCTGCTCAGCAAGGAGCCTGCATCCCCCTCTTTCTCTGCCTGCCTCTCTGCCTACTTGTGATCTCTGTGTTAAAAAAAAAAAAATGTCGGGACGCCTGGGTGGCTCAGTTGGTTAAGCGGCTGCCTTCAGCTCAGGTCATGATCCCAGCGTCCTGGGATCGAGTCCCACATCGGGCTCCTAGCTCAGCAGGGAGCCTGCTCCTCCCTCTGCCTCTCTGCCTGCCTCTCTGTCTGCCTGTGCTCGCTCTCTCTAATAAATAAATTTAAAAAAAAAATCTTAAAAAAAAAAAAGTCACTGATAGATTCTTTTTAAATTCATTTAGGTTTTAATCCCAGCTGTAATGAATAGGCTTATCTGCCACAGGTTATTAAGGGCACAGACCCAGCTTGGTAACTGTATGAACTGAGAACCTTCTGGACAGTGATAAGGATAGGCAATAAAATAATTCAGGAGCAAAAGTTTTGAGTTTTTGTTTGTTTGTTTTTGAATAACAGAAGTAGGACAAGAATAGGCTGCTCAGTGTATGTTCACTGCTTTAAGACAGCCTGCCTAGGAGCTCCCATTAATGTGTGTGGGATGGTTCTTGTATTTGAAAACATTAAACAATACTAAACAGAGCCTTTACTTTTTGAACAGCAGAATCATTCTGAGTTTTTAACATGCTAAAATGTATTATGATTCTCCAAGAAGGATGGGCTTATAAATTTTCCCAAATTTATTTGACCATAGAATTTCTCCTGAGGCGGGATTTGTTTGGAAAATGCTACTTTAAGATAATGTCATTTCTCTATCTAGAGTCTAATAGCTCTGAATAGGATGACAGGTCAATTTTTTTTTAAAGATTTTATTTATTTATTTGACAGAGCGAGAGAGCACAAGCAGTGAGAGGGAGAAGCAGGCTCCCCACTGAGCAGGAGGCTGATGTGGGGTTCAATCCCAGGACTCAGGATCATGACCTGAGCTGAAGGCAGACACTTAACCGACTGAGCCACCCAGGTAACCCTGGGATGATTATTTCTAAAATGAATGTACAATCATAGACTTAATAGTAGAGTGAAAGAAGACCTGTATGTGATATGAGGATCAGACCAATTAGAATCAATATTGTTTCTTTTATATTCATACTGGGAAAGGAAGATTGTATTGTCACAGCTGTGGGGTCTGCTGCAAAGGAAAAAAAGACTGGAGAGACATATTGGTTATTTCTTGATGATGGGTCACAAGCAATTTTACTTTCCTTTTTTGCACTTTTCTTCATTTGCCACAATTAACAGGTGCTCCTTTAATAATCAGGAGGAAAAAAGACTGCTATTTCAAGTGACTTGTATTTACACTCAAGTTACAGGCTGCACCGGTCTGAATCCACCTTTTCTCAGGACTCTGGTCACGCAGCCTATTTCTCCTACCTCCTGCCATGCTGCCATGCATGCCCAGGCTGACACTCCTCTTCTCTCCTGACCTGAATGGGATCTGCAATTTTGATTCGAAAGAAGAACACTGTTTTCTTTTCTTTCCCTTTTTCTCCTTTCCCCTTTCCTTTCTTTTCCCTCCCTTCCTTCCTTCTTTCCTTCTCTCTCTCTCTTTCTAAATAAACTTTATGCCCAAATAGAGCCTGAACTCCTGTCCCCGAGATCAAGAGTTGCACACTCTACTGACTGAGCCAGCCAGGGACCCCCAAAGGGAAGAACACTTCTAGCAGTCACCACTGCTCACCGGTGGAACAGGCCACCTTACAGAGCTCACCACTGCTGTAAGCAGAAGCTAGACGTCTAGGTGACAGAAGGGACAGGAATGATGCTTGGACTCTGCAAGGCCTTTTCCAATCCAAACTCTGTGAGGAACACCCCTGCCTCTCGCCCTTCTCTCAAATATGCTCCAAGCCTATCTGTAAAATCAGGAATTAAGCTTACTTCCATGAGTTCTCCAAATTTCATAGTCTACATAAACAAGTATTTATTGTTAAGAAAAGTTTCTGGCAGAGTGGATTTCCTCTTTAGGAGAGTCAGCATTTCCTAAGTTTAGTGGATTTTCAACTTTGCCACTGAGTAGAGAGGATTTCCAAATTCGGATACAGTACAGGTCTAGAAGTTTGCTTGCTCTCCCACACAGCTTCTCAGTTTCTACAAACATCTTTTGGAATAGGTCAATTTCTTTACTTGGAGAATTGTTACTATATTGTGGCTGTGGAACAGTGACTGAACAGGATGGGCACCGACCGGCACAGTTATTGACACACAATATGTCCGTCCCAAGGTCACCTGTGTTTCTGGTTGGCAGAGATGATATTCTGAAATATGTGGCAAACAGAGGCTGTACACAGGCAAAGTCAGAGCAAAGAAAGATAAAGAAGTCTTTTTTTTTTAACTTTGGTGACCAGAACACCATTTATCACAAAGTTAATGTTAACATATAAGGTATTCTCTTTGGCCATAAATAGGTCAGACACTTAGAACTCTTTATCAACAGTTTCATGAGGGCACTCTAATCACTTTCAATACCTCCCCCAATTCTAGTAAAACCAGCCGAAAGCATAAGCAAATGTGTCTCTTTGGGGCATTTCTCATGAAAGAACCCGAAGGTTCTTCTTTTCCCTTCTGCTTTCTGTTTCTACTTTTCTCTCCCTATTTTTGTTCCATACAATATTTTCAGATAGGCCTTCAGTCTTCTGCCTCATTTACCACCTGATGTCTTATATGAGGATTATCACTGGCCCTGATAGTTTATAAAAAAGCTCAAATTGGTTTCCTGTAAATCTATTAAAGCTAAGAGACATATTTCTCACTTGGGGGCCCCAAAGCTTTCAATCTGCAGGAGACAGTCTATATATTAATATATTCCAAAGTTTGGATATTTAAGGAAAATATTCTGGATTTCAGGATAACCAAGACTCAGCAAATCTGTGTCTTCTAAGTAATTAGAAGTAGAGTGCCTTTGCTGTAACTTTCAAAACTACAAAAAAGTAGTCATCAAATAAGCAAATGGCTTTGTAAAAAAGCAGTTTTAATTAATTAATTTCCTGAGAAAAAGTGTTGTAAAAAGAAAGTGTGGTTCACGTTTTCAAGCCTGAGGGATCCAAGTTCATTTGGAACACTGTATGCAGGGGTGTGTGGCCAGAGTAATAAACATAGCCACCCTGTGAGCTCATAGCCCAGGCAAACAAAGCAGGAGGCTGATGAACATCCCATCAGGACACGTGAGTGGTCCTGGATTAAAATGTCACAGTAGCCATGTGTGCTTCTTGTAAAATGCAAATATACCTGGAACTGAGGTTTGGGGGCTAATTATTTACTTACACATTTGCAGAAATTAGTGTAAAATTGGCCTGTTTTAACATGCTAAAAATGAAGACTGTTTTCTTCCAAAGATGTAGATAAGAACCTTGGAGGAGAGCAAAGGGAATTCTGATTGGACAGAGGGGGCTCCACATCTCTGAGGAGATTCAGGCAAAAACTGTGCGAGGGAAATAAAGGCGAGCCAGAACACACTGCCCGCTGCAGCGCTCTGCCCAGAGCCATGTGGCACCGAAGGCACCCTCAGCACCAGTGTCTTGGGCTCCCAGAATTCAGAAGAGCAGCGCCAGCAGCACAGGTAAGCCAGGTGGCTCCCAAGGGCTGGCCTGAGAAAGCACAGTGAGTCCCCCTTCAGAACATTAATTCAATGAAATTACTCTCCCAATTCCAAGATTCCGACATGGAAAACATTTACTGGAATACAACCCAGTGGTGAACTAGGGACTACTAAACCTAAAATTGGTGTCAAGA
>RCUC01130110.1:0-33631 GCA_003697995.1 Taxidea taxus jeffersonii | reverse complement strand
ATTGGTCCTTGCATACCCACCCCATTCTTTAAAACCTAGGGGAAAAAAATCCATTCATATTTTATCCCCCATTCCTCTCTGATTCCTCATTGTTTGAACTCTGTTTCCAGATTTCTTCCCACCCTTCTCTTAATTGTTCAAGGCTCAACTGAAAAAATGGTCAAATTTCTTCCTGGAAGGTATTCTGAGACTTTTTTCTTATTTCCTCCTGCAGTTTTCTGATCTGGAACATTTCTGTGGTTGATCCATTCTTTTTTCCCTTTTCTCTGAATCTGACATTTTTTTCCACCAATATTGCCTAATTTTTGTATTTATAAAAGCAATTAATAATTGCAACTATATATACACTGGAAGTTTTAAATATTCTGATTTATGAGCAAACCTTGTACTACTACAAGAAGAATTTAATTGATTTGTAATAATTCTGAAAAGCAGTCTAATTGTTTGCTTACCAGGGTTGAAATACAACTAAAACAAGTATACACATACATAACCCAGCATCAGCCAAGAGCTTCCTATGGCTGCATGTGTGGGATGTGTTTTGACCCTACAGCAACTAGCAACCAGAAGGCAGAACTCTGCAACTTTACTTGTTTCTACAAGAAACCAAACCCAGCAGGCAATAAAGTCTTTGCTGCAAATTTGTAAGAAATCATATTGTATAGCAATGCGAAATTATACACACACACAAATCCTCAACATTTTATGTCTCCAACCCTCTCAGACCACATTGCAACAGGAAACATCTTTCTCTTCTCCTGGACAAAGTTCACACTTTCTGGTTCTACTTTCTCTCCAGAATTTTCCTCTTCAAATATCAAATACCACCTGCCTTTGTAATGTAAAGCAATTCAACTCACATCTTTTATTTGAGGAAGCTACTGGAGTCTCCCATGTCTAGAAGCTATCAAAAAAGTTTCTTCTGAACAATGAGCATATATTTCAAAATATAGTCATCATCTTCAACAACAGCGATTTAAAAAAATTAAGTGAAATTAATCATTTTCTCTTTCAGAAGTGTAAGTAGATGTTAGGGAAATTAGAGAAGAATGGTATCCTCTCTCTCCCATTCTTAAGGACACCCTAATGACAGTGATTGGCCAATCAGGGTGTATGTGGACTGACAAATATCAACATGCATCCTTTCTGCATTTATAAATGCCTCAGGGAATCCCACTTACAGTCACACCGTGTCTTTTCTCTACTAGTCTTTCAGGCTAGATTCTTGGTCTAGAAAAGTGAAAGGACTAATTCAGGCTTTTCAGAGTTTCCTCCTACGACCTGTGGGTGTTCCAGGACCCCCAAATTCTTTCTCTTTCCCCATGTCTATTTGCCTTTGCTTCTACTTTATGTTGGAAATCTAAAAATCTATTCCTTATCTAGATTTGCACTGACAGTCTCAGCAAAACACTTAGCCCTCTGGCATTTATACAGCCTCATGCCAAACAAACATAGTGTAATGCTTTAAGGAACTTTCTAATGCTCACACAAAAGTTAAGATATATATTAGAATTCTGTCTTCCTACTTTTCTCTGTATTTCTGTATCAGGAATCAAAACACAGTTATTTTGTAATTAGAAGTACGAAAATGAACCAGCATAGGTCTTTTGAGTCAATAAGGCATTTTCAAGTATTATCTCATGTGACACCTGATCTTCTAGTGAGCTGAATATTATCTTCACTTTACACACATACCTGGTAACTTCCCTGACAACAAGCACTGTCTCTGTCTATATTTCATCGGTGTACACATAATGCTTGGCAGAGTATGTGTCACTTTGTAGATTCTCAGAAATATTTGTTAAATGAATGAAAATTAGAAAACTAATGTTAAGAAATAAAATGAAATTAATATTTATTGAGTACCCACTATGTGCTGATCACCAAGCTAAATAACTTCATATACATTTTATCTATGCAATATTCCTATAAGCTTGACCAAGTTCAAGAGCCAGATTGTGGAAGCAGATAAATACTCATTTGTTAATCTGAATATCAGTAGTACTTTTTCTACTATATAGGTTTGCCTCACTATATAGAATGCATTTCTAGATCTCTTCTATATCAGCCTGCCTTGCAATTTAGTTCCTCTTCTAAAAAATATTTCTAAATCTTGGGTCAATATTTGCACAACATTGAAGCTTTAATTTGAGGAAAACACCATGAATACAGATCTAAGTGAGAGAGCAAGGGGATAGACTTAATTAGTTATTTCTGAGAAATAAAAAGAACAGTTCAGGCCACAGGGATAGATACTGGGACTGATCTTACTGAATTTTGTTTTGTTTTTCTAAAAAAAAAAAAAACAATGTGCAGTAGATTTTCAGACATTGCAAGAGTCACATGCCAAGATAACAAATAAGTTGTCTCTCTGAAGGCTCAGTAAGATATCTCTTTTGGAAAGAAAACATCTCAATTGTATCTAGCAGGGTCCTCATCTTGACAGCTTCATTGTGTTTAGTACAAGGATTTATCAGTCTTGAGGACAAAAGAAAAAAAAAGGAGCGGTCCTGCCACCAGTCCACTTGGAAGAGATTTTGGACCACATGAAATACACAAACTTGTTCAGAGGTAGAGTCTATAGGAGAGAGAAGGGATAATTTGGGGATTAGTAGACATTCCTTTTTCCTATGTCTTTACCTCTCTCTCCCCTCACTTCCTTTGGAACTTGAGACAGAGCCTTAGAAAATGAAGGCTTTTAAAGCAGAAAAAAAAAAAAAAAGAACAATTTTGCTGAATTTCTGCAAGATTGCAAGATACTAGTAGCAGAGTAACACAAATTAGTATCATTTTGTCACCCACATATCACAATGTAATGACGTGTAATGTAAAAGGAAGTGAGGGTATTTTTCCTAATTCATGAAGCAGCAGCCTAGGAGCCCTAGACCCAGGTGACCAAAATCTGAAGGATAGGATTCTGAGATAGAATTCTGAAATATAACTCCAATATGAAATATGATCTCTAATATATGAAATATAACTCCAGTAACTCAAATATGATCTCCAATAACCCAATTCCTTGGTGCTGGATTTACTGTTCATTTTTTTAGTCATCATCTTACATGCCTTCTCAGCAGTTCCTTCAGTCTCATGAAATACTTTCTTCTCTGCACCTGTAGGACAATATACTCCTGAAAATCCTCTTACCATTGGCTGTCTCTTAGTCTCCACTAGTTATTCCTTTGCTTGTTCTCCATGTCAAAGGACTTGATCCCAAATGCTACTCTGTCCTGCTACAAACTTTAAACAGAGAGAAAGAAATCTAAGCATACTGCTAAAGAAAGTCATGAAACTACAAAGGAGAAGTTTAAGAAAAGAAGAAGAAAGGAATGGAAGAACTATAAAACACCTAGAAAATAATGAACAAAATAGCAATATGTAGACCCCTATCAATAACTGCTTTAAATCTAAATGAACCAAATTCTCCAACCAAAACTCATAGAGTGACTGAATGGATAAAAGAAAAATAATCCATCTATGTGTTGCCTACCAAAGAGTCACTTCAGATATAAGGACACACAGAGACTGAAAGTGAAGAGGTGGGAAAATATTCCTTGCAAATGGAAACCAATAGAAAGCTGGGCTGGCTTTCTTATATCACACAAAATAGATTTTAAAACAAAGACTGTACTAAGTGGCCAAGAAGGACATTACATAATGATAAAGCCATCAATCCAACAAGAAGATATAACATTTCTAAATACTTAGCCACCCAAAAGGGAGACTTAAATATATAAAGCAAACAATAACAGACCTAAAGGAATAAATAGCAATATAATAATAGTAAGGGACTTTAATTACAATTAAATCCAATTACATCAATTTTTTAAAAGATTTTATTTATTTATTTGACAGACAAAGATCACAAGTAGGCAGAGAGGCAGGCAGAGAGAGAGGAGGAAGCAGGCTCCCTGCAGAGCAGAGAACCTGATGCAGGGCTCGATCCCAGGACCCTGGGATCATGACCTGAGCCGAAGGCAGAGGCTTCAACCCACTGAGCCACCCAGGTGCCCCAATTACATCAATGTTAAGACATAGATCAATCAAACTGAAAATCAATAAGGAAATATTAGCCTGAATTGGTACATTAGACCAGATGTACCTAACAGATAAATACAGACTATTTCATCCAAAAGGAACAGAATACACAATCTTTTCTAGTGCACATGAAATATTTTCCAGGATATACCATATGTTGGGCCACAAAACAAATGTTAATAAATTTAGGAAGAAGATGGAAATCATACCAAGTATATTTTACAACAACGGTATAAAAATAGAAATCAACTACAAGGGGGCGTCTGGGTGGCTCAGCGGGTTAAAGCCGCTGCCTTCGGCTCGGGTCATGATCCCAGGGTCGTGGGATCGAGCCCCGCATCGGGCTCTCTGCTCTGTGGACAGCCTGCTTCCTCCTCTCTCTCTCTGCCTCTCTGCCTACTTGTGATCTCTGTCTATCAAATAAATAAATAAAATCTTTAAAAAAAAAAAAGAAATCAACTACAAGAAAAGTGGAAAATTTACAAATATATGGAGATTAAACAACATCTCACTAAATAATCAGTGGGTGAAAGAGAAAAAAAAAATACCTTGAGACAAATGCAAATGGAAATACAATATACCAAAACTTATGGGATGTAACAATGGCAGTTTTAAGAGGGAAGTTCATAGTGATAATTGCCTATATAAACAAGAAAAATCTCAAATATTAACAATCTAACTTTATACCTCAAGGAACGAGAAAAGAACAAATGAAGCCCAAAGTTAGTAGAAGAAAGGAAATAACAAAAAACAAACAGAAATAAATGAAATAGAGACTAAAAGATAATAGAAAAGATCAATGAAACTAAAAGCTGGTTCTTTGAAAAGATAAGTAAGATTGACAAAACTTCAGGTAGACTCACAAAGAAATGGAAGAGGAGACATTACAACTGATGCCACAGAAATGCAGAGGACCATAGAGATTACTGTGAACAATTATACACCAACAAGTTTGACAACCTAGAAGAAATGGATAAATTCCTAGAAATATACACCTACCAAGATTGAATCAGGAAGAAATAGAATATCTGAACAAAGCTATTATCAGTAAGGTGATTGAATCAGTAATCAAAATTCTCTCAACAGAAGTCTAAGATCAGATGGCTTCACTGGTGAATTCTACCAAACATTAAAGGAAGAATTAATACCAATTCTTCCCAAATTATTGTAAAAATACAAGAGGAAGGAACACTTTCAAATTAGTTTTATGAGGCCAGCATTACCCTGATACTAAAACCAGACAAGGATATCACAAGAAAAGGAAATGACAAGCCACTATCATGATTAACATTTGTTAATCAATAAAACATTAGCACACTGAATCTATCAATACATCAAAAGGACCATATGCAATGATCAAGTCAAAATTTATTTCAGGGATGCAAAGATGACAACATCTGCAAGTTAATGTGATAAACCACATTGACAGAATGAAAGATACAAAATTATAGTTATATTAATAAATGCATTTGACAAAATTCAACATTAATTTATGATAAAAAGTCTAAAAAAGTGGGTGTAGAGGGACTGTGCCTCAAAGTAATAAAGGCTATATATGACAAACCTACAGGTAACATCATACTCAGTGATGAAAAGTTGAAAGTTTTTCCTCTAAGATCAGAAATAAAGCAAGGATTCAGCGTAGTACTGGAAGTCCTAACCAGAGCAGTTAGGCAAGAAAAAGAAAAAAGTCATCCAATTTGTAAATGGAGAAGAAAAAATTTCACTGTGTGCTGATGACATGATATTGTACACAGATAACCCAAAAGACTACACTCCCAAAAAACTGTTAGAATAAGTGAATTCAGTGAAGTTGCAGAATGAAAAATCAATGTACAAAAATCTGTTGCATTTCTATAGACTAATAATGAACTATCAGGAAAAGAAATTAAGAAATACAGTCCTATTCAAATTGCATCAAAAACAGATACCTAGGAATAAATTTAACTAAAGATGTAAAAGGGGGACATCTGGGTGGCTCAGTTGGTTAAGTGGCTGCCTTCGGTTCAGGTCATGATCCCAGCATCCTGGGATCGAGTCCCACATTGGGCTCCTTGCTCGGTGGGGAGCCTGCTTCTCCCTCTGCCTCTGCCTGCCTTTCTGTCTGCCTGTGCTCGTTTGCTCTCTCTCTCTAACTAACAAATAAATAAAATCTTAAAAAAAAAAAAAGATGTAAAAGGCCAGCACACTGAAAATTATAAGACATTAATAAAGGAAATATAGAAAGACACAAATAATTGGGAAATATGTTCCATACTTATGGATTGGAAGAGTTAATATTGTTAAAATATCCATAGAGCCCAAATAAATTTACAGATTCAGTGCAACCTCTATCAAAATTTCAATGGCATTTTTCACAGAAATAGAACAAATAACCTTAAAATTTGTATGGAAACACAAAAAATCACACATAGCCAAAGCAAACATTTTGTTTACATAGCTCCATAAGAGCTTTATTATGAGATATAATTGATATGTTATATCAATTATATACATACATAATGTACAACATAATTTGATATTTATAAAGAATTTTTAAGTTGAGGATTAATATTTTGTATTAGAAACTTAAGTAGTTACAAAAAGTTAATTGTAGGTATATATTGTAAATATATAACTTTAAAAATGAAACTGTTCTATCACTTTAAAATGTATCCAGTAGAATCTAAATACCACAGTGATTTGACACCCACCACAATCCATTTTTTAAAAACATTTCTAAGTAGGGGCACCTGGGTGGCTCAATGGGTTAAAGCCTCTGCCTTCAGCCCAGGTCATGATCTCAGGGTCCTGGGATCGAGCCCCGCATCGGGCTCTCTGCTCGGCGGTGAGCCTGCTTCCTCCTCTCTCCCTCTCTGCCTGCCTCTCTGCCTACTTGTGATTTCTGTCAAATCAATAAATAAAATCTTAAAAAAATATATTTCTAAGTAAAAAATTTTACATTATTCTTTTAAAAAAGCAGTATGGTATTAGCATAAAAACATGTATAGATTAATAGAACAGAATAAAGTTCAGAAATGAACCCACACATATATGACCAATCAATTTATGATACAGGAACCAAGAATATAGAATGGGGAAGGGATAGTTTCTTTAATAAATTTTGGGAAAACTAAATAGCCATATGTAAAAGAATGAAACTACACTACTATCTTATACCATACACAAAAAATAACCCAAAATGGATTAAAGACTTGAATGTAATACCTGAAACCATAAAACTTCTAGAAGAAAATATAAGTGGTAAACCCTTTGACATCAGTCTTTGTGGAGATTTCTTGAATCTGACACCAAAAGCAAAGTAAAAATAAATAAGTGGGGCTACATCAAATTTAAAAGATTCTGCACAGAATTTTTACTGTGTTGAATGTTGAATATAACATTTTCAACAAAATGAAAAGTCAACTTACTAACTGAATGGGGGAAATATTTGCAAATCTGATAAGGAGTTAATTTCAGAATATATAAATAACTCATAAAACTCAATAGCAAAACAATCCAGTTTAAAAATGGGCAAAAGATCTGAATAAACATTTTTTCAAAGAAGAAGTACAGATGGCCAACAGGTACATGAAGAGATATCCAACAACACTAATCATTAGGGATATGTATATCAAAACCACAAGGAGATAGTAGCTCACACCTGTTAGAATGGCTATTATCAAACAGACAAGTATTTGCAAGGAAGTGGAGAAAAGGGAATCTCTCTGTGCATTGTTCATGGAAATATAAACTGGTGTAGCCACTGTGGAAAACAGTATAGAGGTTCCTCAAGAATGAATGAATGAATGAATGAATGAATAAATAAATAAATAAATAAAACTTCCATATGATTCAGCAATTCCACTTCTGGGCATTTATTTGAAGAAAATGAAAACACTGATTTGAAAAGACATATGCACCCCCATGTTCATTGCAGTCTTATTTACAATAGCCAAGATATAAAAACAACTTAGGTGTCCATGAGTGGATGAATGGATAAAGAAATGTATTACAGGGCGCCTAGGTGGCTCGGTTGGTTGGGCAACTGCCTTCAGCTCAGGTCATGATCCTGGAGTCCCGGGATTGAGTCCCAGATTGGGCTCCCTGCTCTGCAGAGAGTCTGCTTCTCCCTCTGACCTCCTCCCCTCTCATGCTGTCTCTCTCTCTCTCAAATAAATAAAATCTTAAAAAAATTAATAAAATCTTTCAAAAAATATATGTGTGTATGTGCGCATCTGGTATTTAGTGATATATATGTATATATATCATGTATGTATGTGCATATATATACACACATATATATGTCAGGGAAAGATAGATACAGTATAATTCACTAATCTAAAATATAAAATGAAAGCAAAATCAAGTTCATAGATACACAAAATATATTGATGAGAACAGATTGGTGGTTGTAAAGGCATGGCTGAGATTGGTGAAATGGATGAAGAGTGTCCAAAAGTGCAAACTTCAAGTTATAAAATAAGTAAGACATGGAGATATAATGTACAGTATGGTGATTCTATTTAGTAGACCTTCCTATTTAGAGACCTTCCATTAGCTTCATATAACATATCCATCTTCTATAGACACTTCTGACATCATCAGATCAGCTAGGTCAAATGAGCAAAGTAAGAAAGCCACTTGCATTACAGCCTGAACCTGTTCATAACTGTGTTTTGCTTTTGACTTTAGTCAATCCTGGAAGTCTTCTGGGTTACACAGTAAATAGATTGTAGTATCAAACCCAAGTGAATATATGCTGCCTCAAAAATCCAAGAAGGCAAAGAAGGTAGAAGTCAGTTGCAGCAACTTGCACCTTCTTGACCCCTAAAAATTCCAGCCAGGGGATATACATATGTCTGACGATGTCTAGAAAGGTTTAATTTCAATTTCGCAAGGTACACTAAGCATGATAACATCAATGTAGTGGACCAAGGTGTTACCTTGTGAACAAAGAAACAATAAAGGTCTCTTTGACTGGATTATGATTATGACAAGGGCTGGAGATTTGATATAGGTAAGACAATGAACATTTATTGCTGGCCCTTTTAGGTGAGGCAAACTGCATTTGCCAGATTAATAGCTATCACACCAGAGGATGTGTTATTGTGCTACGATGATTAAACCACATCTAGAAAAGCAGCTGCAATTTAAATCATCACCTAATTAAACTTGTACTATGCTCTTATTGTTCTTTAAGATTAATATGTCCTCTGCACAGTCCACATAGGCAAATTAAATGGAGATACAGTAGGAAGCACCATTCTTCCATTCCTTATTTTCTTGATAAGGTATTAATATCTGCTAATATCCCTCTATAAATATGGCATTACTTTTGGTTTGCTCTGTTGTTAGCTAGAGGTAGTCCTCGAGATTTTTATTTAACTTTTCCTACCATAATAACCTTCTGTCTCCAGGTCAAGGGACAATGTGGGGATTCAGCCAATTGCTGAGTATATTTGTTCCTTTTTTTTCCTTAAGATTTTATTTACCTATTTGTCAGAGAATGAGAGAGATTACAAGCAGAAGGAGAAGCAGATGAGGGAGAAGCAGTTCCCTGCCAAGCAAGGAGCCCTGTGCAGGACTTGTTCTAGGACCCTGAGATCATGACCTGAGCTGAAGGCAGGCACATAACTAACTGAGCCACCCAGGCATCCTGAGTATATTTATTCTAATTATGCATTCTGTAAGTGAGGAAAAATCATTGAGTGCACTCATTTAGGGAGCCCCCTATAAGATGGACATAAGCCAAACTCCATTAATCTTTTGATTTCATAATTGTCTAGTAATTTCTTTTTCAGCAAGCACAATGGCTGTATGTCCCTTTGAAAACAGCCTAGGAAGAAGATTTACAATATAAACTTTTGGCAGTGTAGCAGGGCCTTTGCTTCAGGGGAGTTGGCCTGTTCATCATTAAATGGGTTTGAATCTGCAAACTGGTTCAAATAAAAGAATTGGTTGGAGAACTGTAATTTGTGGTAAATCAAGTGAAACTTTTAGATTTAGAGCTTTTCTAAATCTATATCTATTTATAAAAATCAACTAAGATTTTAGTAGGTTACCTATCTATCTTTTCTAGGAATACCATAATCAATTACCTGATACCAAAGATCTCTGTGCATTAAAATGTACTGGTTTTGAAATTGTGGTAATTCTGACTTCATAGAATGAATTATAAAGGGTTCCCTCTGCTTCTGTATTTGAAAAGGATTGTAGAAAACTGGCATAATTTCTTCCTTAATTGTTTGGTGAACTACACCAGTAAACCCATTAGGACCGGGTGCTATCTGTTTTGGAAGATTATTAATTACTGATTCAAATTCTCTAATAGATACAGGCCTATAAGGTTGTCTGTTTCTTTCATTTGAGTTTTGATAGATTCTGTCCTGCAAAGAATTGGTACTTTCCATTAAGGTTATCAAATTTGTGCACATAGGGTTTTATAAATTCTTTATTACTTGATTATCCTTTTAATATTCATGAAATCTGTATTAATGCCCCCTCTTTCATTTTTGATATTAGTAATTTGCATCCTTTTTCTTTTTTATTTATTTATTTATTAAAAAAATTTTTTTATTCATTTATTTGATAGAGAGAGAGATCACAAGCAGACAGAGAGGCAGGCAGAGAGAGAGGAGGAAGCAGGCTCCCTGCTGAGCAGAGAGCCCGATGTGGGGCTCGATGCCAGGACCCTGAGATCAAGACCTGAGCTGAAGGCAGAGGCTTAACCCACTGAGCCACCCAGGTGCCCCTCTTTTTTATTTAACCTGCTGGAGGCTTATCAATTTTATTGATTTCTTCAAAGTACCAGCTTTTGATTTTATTGATTTTCTCCATTGATTTTCTATTTTCAATTTCATTGATTTCTACTCTAAATCTTACTTACTTTCTTCTGCTTAATTTGGATTTAGTTTGCTCTTCATTTTCTAGTTTCCTAAGATGGATCTAATTTCCTTAGATGATTGATTTTGGATCTTTTTTCTTTTCTAAGATGCATATTCAATGCTGTAAGTTCCCCTCTAAATATTGTTTTTGCCACACCCCACAATTTTGATGACTGTATTTCCATTTTCATTTACTTCAAAATATTTTTAAATTTCTCATGACATGTCTTTGTTGACCCCTGTGTCAATTAGAAGTGTACTGTTTATTCTCCAAACATTTGAGGATTTTCCAGCTATCATTCTGTTATTGATCTAGTTTAATTCCACTGTGATCTGAAAGCTGACATTGTAAGATTTCTAATTTTTTAAATTGTTAAGTTATATTTAACTTATAAGAGTTAGGTACATTACTTTTTTTTAAAGATTTTATTTATTTATTTGACAGACAGAGATCACAAGTAGACAGAGAGGCAGGGAGAGAGAGAGAGAGGGAAGAGCAGGCTCCCCACTGAGCAGAGAGCCCAATGTGGGGCTCGATCCCAGGACCCTAGGATCATGACCTGAGCCAAAGGCAGAGGCTTTAACCCACTGAGCCACCCAGGTGTCCCTAAGTACATTACTTTTAATTTATGTCCGTCCTTATATTTAAAGTGAGCTTGTCATAAACAATACATAGTTGAGTCTCTGATCCATCCTGATAATATCTGTCTTTCAATTGGTGCATTTAGGTCATTATTATAATGGTCTAAAGTGATAATTGATATAGGTGGATCAATTTCTACTATATTTGTTACTGTTACTGTTTTCTATTTGTTGCCTTTGTTCTGTTGCTATTTTATTCTCTGTGCTCTTTCTGCCTTTTGAAGGTTTTTTGTGTTTTTTTTGGTAAAGATTTTATTTATTTATTTCAGAGAGAGAGCACACAAGACAAGGGTGGGCAGAGGGAGAGGGAGTAGGAGGTTCCGCACTGAGCAGGAGCCTGATGTGGGACACCATCTCAGGACCCCAAGATTATGACCTGAGCCAAAGGCCGATGCTTAACCGACTGAGCTACCCAAGTGCCCACCACTTTGTGAAGTTTTAATTGAGCATTTCATATAATCTCATTTTCTCTGCTCTCTTATCATATGAAATATACCTCTTTTATTTCTTTATTCAGCTGTTACCCTAGAATTTGCAACTAATTCAAGCCCACTTTCAAATAACATTATTCCACTTCTCAAGTAGTGCAAGTGCCTTATAATAAAATAATCTTAATTCTCCCTCCCATCCCTTGATGTGTATGGTTCATCCTTATGGGTTGTGCTTTGTAGCTGGACCTTTAGAGCCATATGGGATGTGAATCTGTTTATAGAGCTAGAAGCAATGAGAGGTTTATAGAGCTAGATGCTGAGGAGGGTCTGCAGTACTGAGTAAGAGATCTTTTATAATTACTTCAGACAAGAGGAGGTTGATCTCAGAAACTTGTGGAAATACTGATTTAAATGTCAAAGGGAACTGCAGAATTTGGGTATTCAAAATTCTCAGCTTTATTAGAATTTGCCTATATGCCCCCCTCTCAAATTTTGGGGTCTCATTCTTTTCCAGTCAATTCCCTAAGAGACCCTGAGAAGTTATGAATTAAATTTGCATTGTCATTCAGCCTTCCTCTGGATTAAATTTTGGATTTGGTTTTTAGAAATTTCAATTCTGTGACTATAGAAGATAAGTTAACTTCAGGACAGTTATAGAAGCTTTTTGGTTCCTTAGCAAGACTTCCAGTTGGAATTTTAAAGTCTTAATCTCATTTTTTCCTTCTCTGTGTTCTCCAGCACATTTAGAACCAACCAAATCAATCTGTGGTAAATTTACTCATATTTCCACTAAATTTTTCTGCACCAGCGACTACTTGGTCATGCAAGATCTTTCCAAGTGGCTATAGGTGACACTTTAGGTAGTGTTTTCACTGCATGCCATGGACTACCATTTCCCCATTTGTCACTGGCAGCAGGATCCTGATTATCTTTAAATCTAGCCAGATCAGAGAACCAATTCCAGATTCCCAATACTAAGATTCTATTACTCAGGAATTACTTTAGGTAAAAATAATTGTGTCAGTGAAGAAGCAGAGTCATCATGCATATTATAAGAATAAAGATTTATTATAAGATTTAGACTTTACATAATTGTGGGAGGAGCTAGGGAAATGAAAGTACAGAAGGGAAATTTGGAGGACCAGAGAAGGAAGCACTAATCAGCCTCCTAAAGCACTGTGGCAAGTGGACATGTTGGAGCTTATAGAGAACTCCTGAAGCCAAACACACCTGCCAAAGTGGACTGAGAAGGGGGAGCTCATGCAGAGGTTTATGGGAAGGTATAGTGTCTCTACGTAATTGCTTTTGTGAGTCTGCAGCCAAGCACTTGTGGTGGTCTTGGGGCCCCTGCAGATCAGTTCCACAGGGTCAGTGAGCTGAACAGGAAGTGAAGCGGAGCGAGGAAAATCTGGGAATGTGAAGGTGCAGTGAGAAATTTTAGAGGATCAAAGTCAAACAGACCTTCCTGGTTTCATCACATACTATTGTGGACTTGGAAACATTAATTTTTGTGAATTTCTATATTTCTAGTTGTAAACATATGTGAAATATTTACCTTGAGAGGTGGTTTGCATGTCCCTAACATTTTTTGGAAACTATTTTTACTTTTTTGTCCATTTTTAAATTGAAAGTGAAATTTTTTCATCATAAATTAATTTCAAAAGATATGAATTCTGGCATACCTTAATTATTGACACTTAATATAAAAGTTGTAATATTCATTTCAACAAAACTATTCATATAATTTATATACTATAGTGACATAGTATATCTATTTGATATAATTTAAATAACTATACTTTGTGCCCACCATCATCAGTTTTTAAAAATCCATGAATAACTTCTTCTTTAACAACCAGAAATTTTACATTGTTCCATTTTCTCCTTGAATTCATATTTCCATTCCATTTCTCCCACAGAATTTTATCCTAACATAATACATTTTTATGCTTGGAGGTCTTTTATTGATAATAATTTATATCTTTCTGGTATAAAAATATGTATATAAATTGAATAATTTTTTTATGTTCTCAGTGACCAGAGGACCTAACTGTTATTTTCCCTTCATCTGGATTAAGTTATCATTACAGTTACTATTGGCACATTATTAATCAAAGAAACAAATATATTCTAGAAATTGATAGATAAATCTAAAAAGTAAAGTTTAATTAGAAATGCACATTTTAGGGTCACCTGGGTGGCTCAGCTTCAGTTAAGTGTCTGCCTTCAGCTTGGGTCATGATCCTGGAGTCTTGGGATCAAGCCCCACATGAGGCTGCCTGATCAGCAGGAAGCCTGCTATTCCCTCTCCCTCTGCCTCTCCTCCCACTGGTGCACTCTCTCTTTCTCTCTTTCTCATGCTCACTCTAACCCTCTCTCTCAAATAAATAAATAAAATCTTAAAAAATAGAAATGCATATTTTGATATGGGTAGTACATATGAATATATGTGCATATATAACTCTTCTCTGACAATAAGAAATTTGGATCCCATCAATGTATTTACTCATTTGATCAGTCCCACCTGTATGCAAACAACCTCCTGTTATAACCAACATTCCCCACTCCCACAACCTTCTCACATACCTCTTAGCTCTGACAACCCACATATGGGCAGTGTGCAGATGCCTTCTTCACCTTACTTAAACACTCATTGCTGGGCTTTTACTCCTTTCCCTAGCTGTGTTATTTTGCTCTGTCATACCTACTAGTTTTTTTTTTGTTAAGATTTTATTTATTATTTATTTATTTGACAGATCACAAGTAGGCAGGCAGAGAGAGGGAGGGGAGGCAGGTTTCCTGCTGAGCAGAGAGCCTGATATGGGGCTCAATCCCAGGACCCTGGAATCATGACCTGAGCTGAAGGCAGAGGCTTAACCCACTGAGCCACCCAGGCACCCATACCTACTGTTCTGTTTGTTTTGTTTTGGTTTTAATATTTTATTTATTTATTTGACACAGAGAGAGAGAGAGACCATAAGTAGACAGAGAGGCAGGCAGAGGGCAGGGGGGTGGGGCGGGGAAGCAGGCTCCCCGCTGAGCAGAGAGCCTGACTCCAGCTTGATCCCAGGACCCTGAGATCATGACCTGAGCCGAAGGCAGAGGCTTAAACCACTGCGCCACCCAGGCACCCCTACCTACTGGTTTTTGAATTAAATCATTCTGAAAGGAAAAGTAGGGTGAGGAAAGAGAGCATGCATTTTTATAAATCTTAACTCTTTATATTCTGAGATAGATCAATAGACAGACAGACATAAACACAGGACAGAGTCTATCTATGAGCTTCTCACCTAAATGAAATAACCCACAATGCCCATCAGTACTTACTGACACAATTTTATTGCTTTTTTTCTCAGGATTTTCCTCAGCATCAGCAATTTCTTTGGCAAGAATTGGGGAGATAGAAGAAGATAGATCTTCAGAAGAAAATGGTCACTACTCCTTTAACACAACTCTATAAATATATCTAATTTTAGAGCATTCCAACACAGGCAAAATACCACGTTTCTATTGCCCCACTATCTAGAACAGTAAAGTGTGTGAGAAAAGAAAGACAAAAGCTTTGGTAACTTGGTTAAAAAAGATTTCAGATACTTTTTGATAAGAGTTGGGAGTGTTAAAACACAACTGTTTCTATTGTAATATGGGGGAAGCTTGGTTGTGAGAAGGGAAGATAGAAAATATAAACCAAATTAATGTTTTGACCACAGACCTATTCTCAGGTAGATCCATTTTGGCAAAAAGTAGACGTGAGAATATGAAAATGGATTTTCTTAAGTCTTTCACTGCCTACAAAGTTCTTAGAAAACCTTCATGGATCCTCGGAGAGACATGTACCAAATTTGATAAATATTGGCCAATGTACTTGTCTTAGTTTGGGTTGTTATAACAAAGTACAGCAGACTGGGTAGCTTATAAACAACAGAAATTTATTTCTCACAATTCTGGAGACTGAAAATCTAAGATCGGGGTGCCAGCATTGTTGGATTCTGATGTTGGACTGTCAAACTTTTGCTGTATCCTCACATAGTGTAAAAGTGGTTTTCTGGCCTCATCTTATAAGGGCACTAGTCCCATTTATTAAGGCTGTATCCTCATAACCAAATTATCTCCCAAATGCCCCATCTCCAAATACTATCATATTGGGGATTCGATTTGAAACATATGAATTTTGGGGGAGACACAAACATTTAGTTCAAAACAGCACTCAAAATATTAAAAGTAGCAATTAATTTTAGTGAACTGATAGTTTTGAAAAGACAAAATAATTCATGCAAATAATCAAATGGTGTACACAGGTGAGAATGATAAGTGTGTTAAAATGTTATTCATCTATGAAAATAAGTACAAACTACTCATAAATTACACTTTTATAAAATAGAGCATGTAATGGAAACTGCAAAAGTCATTTTTTAAAATTCTAAATTTTTTTTGCTTTTTAAAATCTAACTTTTTTATATTAATACTCAGCTCATCTCTGTTATATTATTTGGGATGTTTAATGAAAATTACATCAACTATTTAGATTTAAAATGTAAATTACTCTTTAAATCTTAAAGGCAGGAAGTATTTTCAGGGGCTGGGGTATACCTATTCACTCATTTTGTTTCATCATTTGACAAATAGTAAAATGCCTACCAAGAGCTCAATGCAGAGACAAGTACAGGAGATGTAATAGTGAGTGGAATTAGAATGGTCCCTGAATCCACGGAGATATAGCATAGAACCCTTTGCCTAAAGCAAAAGGAACCATAACTTAAGCAAGAAAATGAGATCTGTCTGCAGAATACACATTAGCTTGACAAAATAGAAGACAGAATCAAAAGTTTCTCTGTGGTTTTCAGCTTTAGGAAACAGAGCATTCTTTCTGAGATGACTTCATTGGATCAACCAGCCACAAATATCTCCATGTATAGGTCTTTGCTCTAATTTAAATCCCTCAGGGGGCACCTCGGTGGTTGGGATCGTTGAGCATCTGATTCTTGGTTTCAGCTCTGGTCATGATCTCAGGGTCCTGAGATCGAGCCCTGTGTCTGGCTCTGGCTCAGCCAGGAGTCTGCTTGAGATTCTCTCACCTCCCTTCCTCTGCCCCTCCACCATTCATGCAGTTTTTTTCTCTAAAATAAATTTAAAGAATCTTTAAATTCTTCAGAGGTGAATATGGTTGATGTAACTTGTAGTTCTTACCTTTGGGGACAGTTGTGTAACTGTGTTTGGTAGCTGTACCATAATCACAGAGAATGAAGTTCCTTAAAGGTTAAAAAAGTGGGGGGGGGGTGAGGTTTGGGGATCTACTGGAAGAAAGAGAGAAAGTATACTGAGGGTAAGAATGTCCACTTCAGTTTTCTACCATGAAACAACATCTGTATCTAGTTCATCTTCCTATATAAAAGTTACTTTGCTAGTTTATATTAGTTTAAAATTTTAAACTCTGATTCAGTACCTACAATGTTGTTCTTCTCCTTCCCTCCTGTCCCTGTTCCTGTTCTCTTCTTCTCCTGTCCTCTCCTATTTCTTTTTCTGCCTCTCTCTCTTTTTCTTTATTTCCTTTTTTTTAAAGATTTATTTATCTGTCTTAGATGGAGAGAAAGAGAGAGAGCACACACAAGTGGGGAGAGGGGCAGTGGAGAGGGAAAGAAGCAGATTCCCTGCTGAGCACAGAATCCATGATGGGGCTCGATCCAGCAATCCCAAGATCATGACTGGAGCTGAAACCAGGAGCTGGATGCTCAACTGACTGAGCCACCTATGCATCACTCTTTCTTTTTTATATAGCCGTATTGAGCAGCTCTACTTAGAGTATGCTTCATCATCTTTATATAAAATTCATTTAAAAGTCAGTATTGTAATATTTTTCTACAATTGTAATAATTAAAATAGAGCTATAATAATTTACAGCTTTGTAAAAAGATATATATAATTGTGCACATGCATACATATATACATACATTTGCCATACAATGCACATATGAATGCAATTTTCATTGTGAAACACATTACATAAAGAAGCAGCTCAATTACCAACCAGTGCCTGCACTTTGTAACATCTACACTTGTGGCCTATTAATGTCTAGAGTGAAAGAAATGCTTCATGGGAACTGTAGGGGTTTAAAAGAGTAAGGATGGTCCAAGGAAAGCAATGGGATCTAGCGTATAAAACACTAGTTTCCTTTACTGCAGCCTGTGGCCATACAATAATTTTTTTACCTTGATGTCATTCAAAAAAAAAATTGTGTTATTATTTTGCTCTATTGATAACCATTCCAGTAGCTCTGGAGGCTAATTAATTGACCTCAACTTGGAACCTTTGCACTGTCTTTTACTTTTACTATTTATCCATTATGACAGATTTCAGACATTGAATTGATACTACATTCCTTAGTTTGAAGCTCATATTTAAAACCATTGTTTGTTTTCTCTGTCCATGGGATCTTAATATGCATGGCATGTTTCTCCTGAGTGGCAGCCAAATTTCCCTCAGGCTGGACTTTTAACTATCGGTGGCAAGCCTGTCCGGATTTGCAGTCACATGGGCATCTGGTCATGCCTCGGTTTCAGCTGTTCTAGAATAGATGCCTCTTAGTTGGTTGTCAGCCATTCCTCACATCGTGCTTCAGTCTCAGGTGTCCTTGACAGAACATGTCTCTTCTGGGTGTCCTCAAGAGATTAGCCTTTACAGGCAACCTTTGGACTCACTTAAAATTCTCATTTTTGTTTCCAGGTTTTTGATGATGTGAAATTTGAAGATTTGCTCCTTTTTGAGGTTGCTTTTTGTCTAGCATAATTTCTCATGGCTCTGGCCAAAGGAATATTGACATTAATCATATTAGGAACTTAAAGAATATTTGGAGCCCTCTCCTTTTGAAATGTAAAGCATTTTTTCCCCAAAATATATACTATGTAACAGAAATCTTTCAAATTACGCTCTCTTGCCACCCTTACATAAGTCACGTGATTGTGCGTAGTATTTAGTCTATATTTTAAATCAAACCATTTCAAACATACTTTCAAAATCTGGTGAAAAAATCCCTTTGTTTTCATAGGGTATGATTTAAAAAGAGTAAAACAGCACCTTTATTTATAGAAATTAATACCTCACTGATGATACATAATACAAAACCAGTTTCTTGCTGAAATCCATGTTGAGTTCTCTGTGCACTGGAACTGATACTGTGTTGCTGGATGTTTCTGTGGTAAAGCTGGTCTCTCTCCCCAGCTCTATTACCCAGCATTCCTAGAGGAGCCCAGGGTAGCTACAGGTTTAGAGCCTAACTGCTAATATGGTTACAGTCACAAAGGAGTACTTGGAAGTTACTCTGCTTTTAGAGTAGAGCACAATGGAGGAAATGGTTGATTACTGTGGAAAGAAGTGTGAAAAGTGAGAGGTGCCAAGGGAATGGCTTGACTTTTCTGGATTTAGTGCCAACTTCTTTTTGTTAAGACTTTGTAAAAAACAATCGTTCTTAAAGGATGTTTTGCTTTTTTCCCCCCATTTTTGTGAAATTCAGCATTTCTGTCCATTAAAAAATAAATAAATGAAAAGTGAACATGACGTGTAACTGTTGTCTCCAGGTCACTGATTCTCACAGCGTCATATTCATATACTGTAATTGATTTAAGAGATGCTGTTTTAAAGAATTACTGATAGGATGTCAATGTCTGTGCAACATGCAAGAGGAATTAACAAAGTCATATTCAATGTGACTGTGGCTCTCTGGTTTTCGGGAAGGTATTTCATTTTCTTCTGTATGCCTTCACCTTGTCTCTTTACTCTCTTGTATGAGCCTTTGAGAAAATTTACCAAAATTCTGTTAAGAGAAAAGTAACTTACCAACACCTTTGGTGAGTGGAGGGACCCATGTCACGTATGATCTAGGAGAGGATGACAAAGCAGTCAGTCTAGCCAGAACACTAGCTTTAGTAATTTCCGCTCTTTTAGGCAACAGTTATTTAAATTATGAAAGCCAGTTGTTATTACTTGAGAGTAGAATTACAAGTGACTATTATTTTCTTCTTTATAAATTTTTGCATTTTGCAACTGTCCTCAATGAGTTTGAATTTCTTTTAAAAATTCTAAGAAAGTGATTTTTAAAATTAAGGTAGCTATTTCTAAGGTTAGTAGTTTACATTTATATCAAGCGTTAATAGCTTAATTTAGCTCATATGAGTTAAAGAGGAGAAAATGCTTTAGAAATTGACATATTCAGTGTAAGAAAGATTAGAAAAAAATATATTCCCAAATATGAACAGTGGCTATTGGGGTTTAAAGTAGTTAAAGTATTTTTAAACTTGTCTGTATTCTCAAAATTTCTCTTGTTAGCGTATAATACTTTTATAATTAGAGAAAGGTCCTTAAAGGCATTACTGAGGACTTTCTGTATTCTGTAGGTCTTCAGTTCTGCTTTTATCAGCCCTATGGTTCCTTTCTGTTTGCACCACAGAAATAAATAAAAAGCTTGGAACTCTCACTATGCCATGTTGCTATACTAGAGCAAAATGCAGAAAAATTTTAGCTTTACAGATGGTACTTAAGAATGTAGAAAAACCACTTGTGTCAAGTCACTCACGCCTGGAAAGATCTGCCAACCTGCCTATTCATGCCTCCTTTACTGGAAATAAAATTCTGCCCTTAAAGCCTACAATTTCACATTTAAAACTCTTATTTTAAAAATACAACTAGCTGTCATTTCTTTATTTGAATGTGGCTAATCATTGTTGCTTTACTCCTAACACTTAAATTATTTCAGTTCACAGAAGCACTGGTGATATGGGTATGCGGTGGGGATGGTATGATCATTTCTGGAACATGGAATATTCCAACAAAGGAAGGTGAATCTGAATGGTTCCCTGCTGGGTGGCTGGAGATTTGTGAGTGTGCTCTGGGTACCTAGAAGTAAAGAGGAAAGCCTGAAAAAGTGTAAGAAATTTATGGAATGAAGAAGGCACACAGAAGCAAAGTTCACTGATTTTAGAGTTAATTTGCCAGGTGATACAGCCTCAGGGGCACAATACATAATATTGTGTGGATCTACAGGGTCTTATTTCAGAAATCCCAAGAGAGTCCAGATAAACAAACACCTGTTCTCTAAAGTCCTTTTGGGTCTATTGTTGTAATTGAGTTGACTTTAATACTTAACCAAAGTAGAATACCTTCAGCAGAAGTAATTTTTTAAAGATAAAAACAAGGAATGGGGAGTGACTGCTAATGGGTATGAGGTTTCTTTTTGGGGTGATATAAATTCAACATTGTGAGTTACTAAAAACCACTGAATTGTAAGGGTGAAATCTTGATGTAAGAATTATACCTCAATGAAACTGTTATTAAAAATGCCCTTTCTGGGATGCCTGGGTGGCTCAGTGGGTTAAGCCGCTGCCTCCAGCTCAGGTCATGATCCTAGGGTCCTGGGTTCGAGTCCCACATCAGGCTCCTTGTCCAGCGGGGAGCCTGCTTCTCTCTCTGCCTCTGCCTGCCACTCTGCCTGCTTGTACTCTCTCTGTGACAAATAAATAAATAAAATCTTTTAAAAAAATCTTTTAAAAAAATGCCTTTTCCTCCTCCCTCTAAAATGATGCAAACTATTTTAAGTTTTTTTTTTTACTTTATTTAAGCTTTATTTAAACAAATGATGTAACCCCACCACCCTCACCCAACCCCTCTTCCCCCCACCCCCCTCAGTTTGTTTTATGACATTAAGAGTCTCTTTTGGTTTTTCTCCCTCCTGATTGCACTACTGGGTATTTATCCTAAAGATACAAACGTAGTGATCCAAAGGGGCACGTGTACCCAAATGTTTATAGCAGCAATGTCCACAATAGCCAAGTTATGGAAAGAACCTAGATGTCCATCAACAGATGAATGGATAAAGAAGATGTGGTATATATATACGATGGAATACTATGCAGCCATCAAAAGAAATGAAATCTTACCATTTGCGACAACATGGATGGAACTAGAGCGTATTATGCTTAGCGAAATAAGTCAACTGGAGAAAGACAACTACCACATGATCTCCCTGATATGAGGAAGTGGAGATGCAACGGGGGTGGGAGTTAAGGTGGTAGGAAAAGTAAAAATATTTTAAGTTTTAATGAAGAATAAATAAATTAATAGCAGAGTTCAGGAAAGAAAGTAATCTGAGTATCCGATTGAAAGACAGAGAGGCAACTCCTCAAGGTGCAAAGTTGAAACTAACTAGAAAGCAGTGATGACTGACACTTGACTTCCACCCACCATGGCAAAGCTGGGAAAGAATTGGTGGTTGCCAGTGTGGCAATAGAACACTTTTAACTGGACCTGTAATAGAAAACTCCGGTGTCTAGTGGTCCCCAGTATACAATGTAAATGTATGGAGTAGTTCTCTGGTAAATTGAGGTATGTTCCCTGTAAATGGGGGCAGCACTACTGAGCTGTAAATTATTATCATCAAGTGAAAGTGCAGGATCATTTTTCAAGGAAAAAAAATGGCCATCTAGAGTTTTATATCATATCGTCTTATTTTTGAATGTTGGCAAACAATTAGGGAATGGAACAAATTAAAAGATCACAAGTAAAAAACCACTTGGCTGGGAATACTTGAAGGGTCACACAGATGTCCCCAACCCCAGGGTTACGCACCTGGACTGGCTGAGGAATTGAAAGGATGATTTGAAGAACAGAGGAACATTTCCAGAAGTCCCACCTGAATATCCAGTTGTCCCAGCACCATTTATTGGCTCAACCTTCCTTCCTCCCTTATTGGCTAGGAGACTGTGCCACATATAAGAGTTCCTTATATGCAAAGGTCCTTTCCTGGGCATTTATTTCCATTTCATTGGTTAATTCATCTATCCCTGAGCTACTATCAAGTGTACTAACTCCTATTGCTGTGTAATATGTCCTGCTACCTAGCAGGTGAGTACACTCTTTTCTTTTATAAGTCTTAATACTTTATTTCCTGATGTTTGTGTGTGTGTGTGTATATGTACATGTAAGTGTATCCATATGTATATACATTTTTATATATAGTATTTTAAAACCAGTCTCAAATTTATTAGAAAATTGCAAGCACACTACAAAAAAACATGTTTTGTTCCTGAATAATTTGAGAAAAACTTAAAAACTTTATGGTTCATCGCACCCAGACATTCAACTGTATATTTCCTTTGATGACATTTCCCCAATATAACCTCAATACAACTATTGAAATTAGGAAATTAACATTGATTCATTACTGACATCTAATCCATATACCTCTTTAAAGTTTGCCAGTTGTCCTAGTAACATCCTGTATAGTGAAAAGATTAATCTCAGAATCATGTTGCATTTTGTTTTCATGTCTTTATTTAGACTCCTTCAGTCTGGCATAGTTCTTCGGTGCTTCCTTAATTTTATGACTTTAACACATGGGAAGATTATAGGCCAGTATATTTTAGAATATCCCTCAAATTTGGTCTATCTTGTGATTATATTCAGGTTATTCTTTGACAAGAATATTGTAGAAATCATGATGCACTATTCTTATTGCTTCCTATCAGGAGGTACATGATTTTTATTATTTTTTAGATGTTGTTTTATAGCTAATGTTCATGTCACCCTACAGATGATGTTTATATTGATCAGTTGATGAATGTAGTGTATGCAGTCTTCTTTCTGTAAAGTAATCCTTTTCCTTTTGTAATTAAGTAGCATATCGTTGAGAAGAACTTGGAAACTATGTAAATATCATGTTTCTCATCAAAGTTTTAATTTATTCATTTGTTTATTTACATCAGTGTAGGCTCATGATTTCCATTTTAATGGAAGATATATATTCTATTACCATCATCTTTGTTTTGATGCTCAAATTATCCAGTATTCGGCCAGTGGAAACTAATTCATGATGGGTCCCTTATTCTTTTGATACCTCCTTTTCATTTTTTGAGCATTTCTTTGCTTTCTAGCACATAAGATTTTCCAGACCTATCTTGTATATTCTCTGGCTCATCCCTCCAAGAAGCTATGGTTCCTTTTGGGGGAGGATAGTATTTGGCAGTCACATTGTGATCGCTAAGTGCCCAATGTTGTTGGGAATTTGCTGCTCTCAGATCATCTTAGTGGACCATACTAGGTATATATATTGAACACCATGATGAGTTCACAGCAATACCTCCCATCCCAATCCAATACTGCAGAAATCTTTTTAGCTCTCTGCTTTTCATATTTGTTCCCCCTTTTGCAACTCTGAGAAATAAAGTTCTCATTATCCTTAGTATATTTATTTGATCAATTTTCCTATCTGCAACTAATTTCTCATTGCTGCTGCTATTTCATCCTTCCCACAGGTTTCTTCTTTGCCACCACCTGAGCTCCCTCGGTCAAGCTACTATATTAACCTCAGGACAACACCTTTCTCCCTTTCTCCATGCTCTAGATGCCACCTGCAGGACTGTATTGCAGAATAGAAGCCCTGCTGGTTCCAGCACTTCATTTTGGTTGCGTACTTCATTTCCCCAGGGCTTTGACATTCTGTGTCCAAGCTGTCCCCCTGAGGAACATTTAGCTAACATCTTCCCCTTATGTCTTATATGATATTGTTAGTACTCTTATTGAATATTTTGTTTTTGTTTAATCCCATACAATAGACATTATTGTTTTATACTAGAAATGTTTATCATTCTATTTTCACCATCACTTCCTATGTCTGAGACCATCTTTCTAGCATGATTATTCTTCTCTTAAGTAGATTCTTTCACAGTTTGCCTAAAGGAGATTTCTAGGTGCCAAATGCTTCAGTTTTGTGCCTGCCTAATTTCTTAAAAAATTTGCACTTATGACTATTACCTTGTTTTTGAACAATAATTTTCCTAGGTACACAATAGGTTGACAATAATTTTCCTTCAACAGTTTATAGGTACACTTTGCTGTCTCCTGGTTTCCATTACTGTTAAATAGTTTTAGGTGATTGGGGCACCTGGGTGGCTCAGTTCATTAAGCATCCAACTCTTGATTTAGGCTCAGGTCATGATCTCAGGTTTGTGGTGAGACCGAACCTCACACTGGGTTCCACGCTGAGTGTGGAACCTGCCTGAGTTTCTCTCTCTCCCGCTGTCCCTCACCTTCTCTTTCTCTCTCTCCTAAAAAAAAAAAAAAAAAGGAAAAGTTTGAGGTGATTTAACTATTGTTGTCTTTTATTATCTGTCTTAGCTTTCAGGCTACTTAAAAGATCTTCTTTTGGTCTTTGATGTTCTAGGATTTCAGTGGCATTGACAGAGGTGTTAGTTTCTCTTTACTTAACCTGTTGTTATTTGTGGAATCATGTTTATCCATTATGGAAAATTTTATTTAAATATATGTTCTTCTCTGAATTCCAGTTTTTTTCCCCTTTTCATTCTAATATATGTCTTACTGTCATTTTGTATTTTCCATCTCCTTAATTACCTTACCTACACTCTGGAAAAGTTTTTCAGATATAGTTTCCAGCTCATTACTTTTCTGTTCAATTAAGTCTCATCTGCTGTTTAACCAAGCACTGAGCTTTTTCTTTCACTGATTATTTTTCATTCCCAGATATTCCATTTTTTTAAATGTCTATTGACCTTTTCAGGATTTTCCCTGAGGTATACTCATCTTTGTAATTTCATCATGTCTTCCTTTTAGCATTTTTTATTTCTGCCCTTAAATTGCTACCTTATTTTAAATTACATTTTTGCTGAATACAGAATTCTAGATTGATAGTTGTCCTCTCTCAACACATTGTAGATATTATTCCATTGTCTTTGATTTATTATATGGTTTTAATTGTTGTGTATGACAGTTTCCACATCTGTTGTCCTTGTGACTGAATTTGTTATTTCATTTTTTTCTTGACTGTCATTCATAACTTGCCTGCTCATGTGTTTGGCAACCTTTGTTTATGAGGTCATACTTGCTTTTAATTTACAGCAGTCCAACAGTCCCAATGTGGGGAAGCTTTTCTTCAAAGGCAGACTGGAGCAGCTCCCATCCTAGAAAACACTTCAGCTCAGAAAAGAGTTTCTGACTATTGCTATTTCAGAGATCCTGTGTTGCCAATACTGTGACGTCAGGTGAACACCCCTTCTGCTACTTGCTGGTCACAATTATTTCTCTATCACTCTGACTCCCTACTGTTTTGATTTCTGGTTTCTCTGGCCTGGCTCCTCACCTCAATGATTTTGCTCCTCACCTCCTTGGGACTGCTTAGGGTGGTCACAGTTTCCCTCTAGTGTTCTAGTGGGGCCCTTTTATTTCTGTTGGCTCTAAGAAGTAGAAACATAGGATCTCTGCACCAGTTGCTGTCCTCTTTCTGCTTGACTCCATTCCCATTTTTTTTTTCCTGTCTGCTTGTTTGCTGGACACAGGGAGTCCACGGATGCAATTCATCCAAGAGCCCCTTATATCTGTTGCCTAAGTGATTGACCAATTGTTGATTGGGAAAGTTATTCATGATTGGAAAAGGACTCCAGATAACTTTCATCTTACAGTTTTTTTAAACTAATTGATAGTTGTTGTTTTTTTTAACTTCCTAATGACTTAATTTATCTGTGTTTACTGATGTAGTGGTATATCTATCTATCTATCTATCTATATATATCTATAAATACAGCTATACATACATATACAAATAAATGGGTATATATGTACATATGTATATGTACACGTTCATATCCCTTTAAAACTAAGATAGAATGGAAAACTGCTCTGTTTAAATTATTAAAATTTTAAATACAGTTATTTTTCACAAGCCCTTTATTCTTACTTTTATAAATTATGTATAAAAAGAGTCAGTTGGATCCAGATGGTAAATGGTAAATGGTAATGATTTTTATTGTATTAAGGTTGAACATTCTTTTTTATTAAACTTAGAGGTTTCAAAGATGTATTTTTTATTTCTATTATCCCACTTATAACTTTAAAAAAAAATTTTTTTAAAGATTTTATTTATTTATTTGACAGACAGAGATCACAAGTAGGCGGAGAGGCAGGCAGAGAGAGAGGAGGAAGCAGGCTCTCCTCGGAGCAGAGAGCTCAACGTGGGGTTCTATCCCAGGACTCCGGGATCATGACCTGAGCTGGAGTCAGGGGCTTTAACCCACTGAGCCACCCAGGTGCCCCCCACTTATAACTTTTATTAGAATAGAATATGCCTTTATTTGTTGGTGTCTCTCCTCCAGGTGTCAGCTACCCCTTGGTCTATCATTGTCCTCCATTTCCATATACTTCAATTTCTTGTTCTCTACCCACCCTCAAAAATACAGCAGCACTTGGGTTCACTAAAAATGTTCTTAACCCTTTTGCTATATAGCATTAATTAAATGTTTAGCAATCTATTTTCTTTTTTGGTTACTATTTTGGTTTTTTTGATACTATTTTAGTTATGAATGGAGATATTTTGATACTTAATTCTTTATGGTTTTTTTGCATCAATGTACTCTTTTTATCATCTCATATTCGATTTCTTCATAGAATTATTGTTCTCTTTGGGAGGTATTAATTGTAGGAATTTTCCTCTGTTTTCTGAATTTATGTATTATTTCTGAGTGAATGACTAATATATAATTTTTGCTGATTTTTTTCTCTGATTTTTTTGTTGTGGGAATTTTACTCATTGCCATGCTGGGTTTTTTTGTCATACATATTTCACAAGAACAATTCACCATATCTTTCCCCAAGATTTAATTGTTTAAATAAGAAAATATAAGGGTTTTAACCCTATTAATTATAAAAAATTAAAATGTTTTTATGTTAACATGCTCATGTTCTATAAAATAAAATTGACATCTCAAATTTGAAGTAAGTGGAGTATATATTTTTATTGATTTTAGCATGCATTTTTCTCCTTCTTCATTCATCTTCCTGGGTCTTTTGCACAAAATTCCTTACCAGTATAGTACCTAATGGCTCTGAGCAGTCATGCCTTAGAATCCTGTCATGCCAACTATAATATCTGGCAACTAGTGGGGCAGTTAAAAGGCTGGGCATGCTAATGCTATTTGTGATGACTTTTTAGTTTCCTTAGTAAGCTAAAGTCTTACAATTCATTGTATTTTCAAGGTCACTGACTTTGTCCTCAGCTATTGAAACATCAACACAAACATATTATCTGAAAATTTTAAAAATCTCTAACTTAATTACATAAGTAAATTAACACTAGTGTATTTGAGGAAGTGAGAGATTATTATTAAAGACAATTATATATACATTTTAAATGAACATAAGTATTAACTAAAAGGTTTGTTTTTGTGAGTGCAAAAATATATAAATACAAGCAGGAACTCTGATTTTGCTTAAGATAATGCTTGGCACATAGTTGGTATAAGTATTTATTAAATGATCTTTCATTCATTCATTGTGGGCAGCAGTGGAAATAAACAGAAGCTATTTTGAGGCTCTGAAGTACATGTTTCAAATATGAATAACTAAATAAATTCAAAGACTTTCAAAACAATCTTTTGATTTTGTGGCAATTATCAATTCACATGGAGTTATATGAAACACTATAAAGAGATCTGTATCTTTCATCTGGTTTCCCTCAATGGTAACATATTGCAAACTATAGTACAATATTATATTCAAGACATTGACATTGATATAGTCAAGATATAGAACAATTCCATTGCCATAAGGATCTCTGTTACCCTTTTATATCCTCACCCACTTCTCTACCACCCACAACCCTTTTAAACTCTGAACAACCATTAAACTGAAAACCGAGAAAATCTAGCTGTCTCATGGCTAATCTCATGAGAGAGGGCTCCAACTTCATAACTTGATCTAATCCTAATTACCTCCCAAAGGCCCCACCTCCTAACACCATCACATTGGGAGGGTAAGTAGGGCTTCAGTATATGAATTTTGGGGAGGACAGAAACATTCAGTCCATCACAAGACATGAAGAGACATTTTACTGAAGTAGACATATAGGTAGCAAATAAGCACATGAAAAGATGTCCAGCTTCATTAGCTGTCAGGGAAGCATACATTAAAACCACGATAAGATATCATCGTCCATTTATCCAAGTGGATAAAATAAAAAGTAGGGACAAAGCCAAATGCTAACAAGGATGTGGAATAAATGGGACACTCATATATTTCTTGTGGGAATGTAAATGGTACAGCCAACCTAGAAAACAGTTTGGCACGTTCTTAAAAAACAAAACAAAACAAAACAAAAGCCTAAAATTGTAACTACCTTATGACTCAGCAATTGCACTGCTGAGCATTCTTCACAGAGAAATTAAAATGTAAGTTCACTGAAAAGCTGAACAGACCCCCAAACTGGAAGCAATTCAGATGCCTTTCAGTGGCTAGGTGCATAAGGAAACTGGTGCATCCATACCATGAAAAACTATTCAACAATAAAAATGAATGAACTCTTGATACGCACAATCTGAATGAACCTCTAAAGAGTTAGAATGAGTATAAAAATCCAATTCTAAAAGGTTGCATACTGTGTGATTCCATTTAACCTTCTTAAACAACTTCTACAGATACGGCTGTTTCACATTTCTTGTGTCCCCTTGGGAGGGAATTGTTAAGATAGTATGGCTTCTCTTGATCCTGCAAAGCCAGGACAGGTGCTGACTGCTTCCCATTTGCTTCCTCTAGGATAGTGCTGAATGCTCAAGTTAGTGTGCTGTTTCCCACTCTGCAGAGACAGACCAGGTTTCCGCATGATCTCACTAATCATTAGCAAGTGCTCATCACGCTGGGTGCCCTCAAGGGCACACACAAGGAGAGAGCTATGGTGTATGTGGGGGTGAGTGGGGGGTGAATGGCTAAGACACATAGACTACTGTGATGCCTATGGGCCAGTTGGGGTGATCTGCAGGCAAGGTACCCCCATCGGCTGTGGTTGGGCTTCCTGCTGGCATCTGTGAAGTCATTAATAGAACCCACATCCATTTGATGCCTTCCAAGGGCCCAGGCAGCATTCTCCCTGTCCCTACTGACTCTCTCGTCATGTAGCACAGTTCAATATTCCGGATGGGGTGAGAAAGAAATGGGTCTCTTTGGCAGCATCCTGCATAGTTGGGACAGCTGGGCACTCACCCACACACACTGACAAGTCCCCCATGGAAGAAATCAGGGGCTAAGAATGTCTCTCTTGGCCCTGAGTTTTGCTGCCCTGGAGGAGGCAGGTAAATAAAACTCTTCCTCTCATCTTCTTCAGTGCATCTGCTCTCAGATATTGTTGCTTCGATGTGCTGGCATTTCTCTGCTGGACTCCTAGGTATCTACAAAGTCACTTTTGTCTGTGGATGATTGCCAATATCAGTGTTCTTTGGACAGAAGATACTAAGAAAACTCTTGCACTCATGCCAACTCTAAAAGTTCTTTCCTTTTAACATTTGAAAATGTTTGCCACTTCCTTTTGTTCTCCATATTTTCTAATGAGAAATCTGCTATCAGTCAAATTGTTTTCCCATAGAAGTGTCATTTTTCTCTTGCTACTCTTAAGATTTTTTAGATTTGTTTTTTTGATTTTCCAGACATATCACAATGATGTAATATTTTCCTGGTGTGAATTTCTTTAGGTTCACTCTGAGTGTCAATCTGCTTCTTGAATCTACAGGTTTATGTCTCTTGCCAAATTTGGCAAGAGACATAAACCTGTAGATTTATGGGAAGTTATTTCTTCAAGTACTTTTTTAGTTCCACAGTCTCTCCTCTCTCCTTCTGGGACTTCAGTGACATTAATGTTCGATCTTTTGTTAGAGGCTCACAGATCTAGTCAGCTATGTCTATTTTTCTTTGATCTTTTCTCCCCTCTGTTGCTCAGATTGGATAAATTCTATTATTTTAGCTTCTAGTTCTCTAGATTTCTCCTCTTTTCCCTCTAATTTGCTGTTGAACCCCTCCACTGTATTTGTTAAATTTTGCCATTGTGTCAAATTATCCAGGTCATTATATCCCTACTTCACATAATCATTAAGTGTGAACAACTTCAGATGTGTGTGCTCTTGGACGAGGCCCTCTCTGAAGCTGAGATATCCCATAAAAAGGAGCTAAGACCTGGAGCCTGTCACTGACAACACTCTACACATTCTCTAAAGGGAATCTCTAGGCTGTACTCCTATGTATCTGCCATAAAAAAATCCTCCTGCTCTGCCCCAAGTTTTGCTGGTATATATATGAAGGACCAAAATGCAAGAATATTTACTAAGAACAATTATTAGGATAACTCTGATGCTTTCTCTTCTTACTTGCTATTTGTGGAGAAGTAAATTTATAAGTTAGCATGGTAAAAATCAAGGAGCATGGTCATGTGATGGGGGAGAAGGTTTACCCAAAATCTAAAACAGTAAAGTAAAATCATCACAATAAATTCTCTGGAAGATAGACAGTTACCTGAATTTAAATAAACTTCACAGTGCACATCTCTTGTGAATTCTGGAAACAATCATTCTTTCATTCTTCCAGAACATGACAAGCAATCATGAAAGTGATGGAAGTCATCTTCACATACTCTTCAGTGTGGTCATTGGGGGAATAAAATAAGCAAATTGTTCAGTAGGCTGACTGATCTTCTTCAGTTCGTATGTAAATCCCAACCAACTAAGGTTTAGGAGAGGAAGATATTAAAACTGTTTCTTATATCATGTTGTTGATAATCATACAAGGAATTTATATGATTTGTGCAAGAACAATTGATTTTCATGTATTTCTTTCATGGGTTTTTTCAGATTTCCACAAAATACTAGTTGATCAGTAAAGGAAGACATTGTTAAAACAAAGAAATTTAAGTCCTTTTCAACATGACTTTTTGAGTCACAGTCATTCTATGTAGATTTGACCAAATGTGCTGTTTTTATATGCCTTTCTGTACTGTTTTTGAACTACTCATCAAATCACTTGCTGTTTATACACACTTTGTACATTTATAGATAAAATGAAATACAATGAGATCTCTCTAAGGATTCTTATTTTTATACTTGTCTTCTGAGCCTCATCAAGTAGTTTTTTCATCCAATAACTGAAGAGTGTTCAGTTTTTATAAGCAATGGTTACTTTGAAGGAATGGAAAGGGGCGAGGTGGTAAATGATGCTGTGTATTTATACATGTCACATGCCTCAGGGCATGAATGATGCATTAGATTTTTGACAGATTAAGGTAAATAAATCAATGAAAATAGGAAAGAATAAGAAAAATGATCAGTTTACTGAGCTCATAAGAGAAGTAATGCCACACAGCAAAACCAGCAAACAGAAATGTAGCAACATTCTGAAGCCTCATTAAAAAATGAGTTGCATCTGACAGATGTGTCGTTGTATTCATTTTGAATCTCAGCCATATGGAGGCAGAAATCCTAAACAGTTCTGTTTAAAGCAGTTTTATCTGTGGAAATGCATCAGAAATAATGAGTCTCATTCAAAATTGAGAGGTAAAATGGGCAACTAGAGTGTTCCTATAAGTGTAAGTAAGATGTCCAACAAAGAATTGGCAGTAGGGGATAACTGTGTAGATCTTCAGTGTATCAGTAGGATTTCTTATACTTTTCTACTTTGTTTTAAAGAAAGTTGTGTCACTGCACATTGACACTATAGTAACTTACTAAAACTTTTATTTTCTAAAAGAAAGACATAACTCCAAATAGTATTATGAGTAAGAATTTTTTCCTGATTGGATATTATGTCAAGGGAAACCCTCTGTCTCTCACTAGCCTAGTATCAGAGCATCTTGACCAGGTGAAGAATTCTAAGAGCTTCCAAATATCAGGCAGATCAGCTTTTCAGATCCTATCTTAACACTTATGACTTATAAAAGCATTGATAACATTAATTCCAACTGATTTTATATTTTTACTACTAATAAGTAACTAATAATTTAATCAGATGTTCTGCTAAATTGAACTTCTATAAATGGCTGTTTTTTCTTCTCAAACTAGCAGAATATAAATCATTAAATTAGGCAGGCTAACCTTCCCAAGACCATAGGTTACCTCTGATGAAGGGATAACAGAATTTATTTTTCTTTCAATTTTTTTTGTAAACAACATCAAATAAAGCTGAATTTCTAAGTAGCTAAATTTAATTTGAGGTTTTTAGAGACTCCTTTTAAGTTTTTAAAGTATATTATGATTATAGGTATGTACATGTATATAAAATATATATAAATAATATTTACATTTAATATGTATGTAAAATAGAAATCACACTAAATGTTGACATTAGCACTATAGACATAAAATGGTTTTGTAGTTAATTCTTATTTTGTTAAGTTACATAAAGTTTTCAAAGAAGAAAAAAATATCAAGTGAGGTAGTCCGTGGAGAAATAATTAAAGAAATATGGCCATTTAGCATCTACCACTAGCAAGTAGCTTACAACAAGTTCTTCAGCTTTGCTGTAGCTTTTTTTATCTGCAAAAGATTGAAAATAATAGAACTCATGCATTTGTGAGATAATGCATATGAAGTATTTAACACAATGCCTAGCATGTAATAAGAACTCAATGAATGTAAATTTTTAATAAATCAAATCCTATTACCAGATGTGTGGAATATGAGACAAAATGACTACATCTTATATTGAATAGACAACTTAGAGCAATAGAATTTTTTGTAGTTTAAATGGACAGTTTTCCATAGAATTGTCCTCTGTTTTATAAGAAAAATGATACTTAATGTTGAAACTCCAAGAACCTTGGGTTGAAGTAAGATAAATACGACACAGAT
>RCUC01130107.1:0-17518 GCA_003697995.1 Taxidea taxus jeffersonii | reverse complement strand
AACACAGAGCTCTGAGGAGGAAATGCAGAGTGGTGGGATGAACGGGTCGGCCCTCACTTGTGAGGGAGGTAGGAGTGAGCCATAAGCTCTAAG
This sequence comes from Taxidea taxus jeffersonii, assembly GCA_003697995.1. NCBI lineage: Eukaryota > Metazoa > Chordata > Mammalia > Carnivora > Mustelidae > Taxidea > Taxidea taxus. The sequence continues at coordinate 17,425 of RCUC01130107.1, read as the reverse complement.
CCGTTATCGGCTTTGTGACTTTTGCAAAATTAACCTAGAGGAAACACTGGCAAATAAAGCGGGCCTGGAGGGAGTTCCCTAAGCCACTCTCTGGGGTCCCAGTTAATCTGTTTAGGACTGTGGAGGGGACGAGGCGTTCAGAGCTCACTGTGTGTCAGGCTGATGCCACGGTACTGCTCTTTCTGGTTGGTCTGGAACAACGAGCAATATTAAGATGAGGAAAACGTGAAGAATGGTTCCTGTAAGCAGATCAGTCATTAAAACTTCCAATTTCCTGATATGATTAGTGAGCTACTAAATTTTGTATGTTCAAATTCTGGTAAATTTGGAGATTTAGTGGCTTCTATTTTAAGTTTGACATAAGGCAACCTTTTGGATTAGATCACCAACTTTTTAAAACAAATTACTTCTGGGCCTGAAGCTTATAAATGGAGTTTTAGAATAGTTTTACATATTTAGCATAGGAATTGCATTTACAGAAATACAAACAGCACCATCTACAGGTTGGAAAGACTAGACGGCTCTAGAAAATTTGAGAGATTTGTTTTAGGTCCAGCATATCAATAGATGTTACATTTTAGGGGACTGTACCTTCTGTCTGCAGTCTGAAACTGTAACTGCTTCCTTCCTACTCTCCATTTTAATTTTTTTATTTTATTTTACTTTTTAAAAAAATATTTATTTCACAGAGATCACAAGTAGGCAGAGAGGCAGGCAGAGAGAGAGAGAGGAAGCAGGCTCCCCACAGAGCAGAGAGCCCGATGCGGGGCTCAGTCCCAGGACCCTGAGATCATGACCTGAGCCAAAGGCAGAAGCTTTAACCCACTGAGCCACCCAGGCAGCCCCCTACTCGGCATTTTTATTATGAAGCCGTTTAAATCCTGATCTCAAAGTTTACCATATGAAATAGACAGCTTTAATAAGCCTGGACTGTGTTCAGTAATGACGTTTTCTGTTGTTTTTTTTTTTTCTTCCAGCTTTTGTCACAAATACCTTAATGAATCCTATATGGATGGTTAAAACCCGGATGCAGCTAGAACGGAAGTAAGTTGTTAATTGTTCCTTCCTTAATAATCATGGAGATTGCTGCTTCCTCCCAGCTCCAATTGTGGAACGAAGTGTACAGAGCCCTTAGGCATCACCATCCTTGTTTTCTCCTGAATATAAGCTATATGTAGAAACGCCTTTTGTTTTGAGGTGCGTGCTGCCAGCCACTGGGGAGATGAGGGCCAACAGAAGTTAACACCCAGAGGGAGGTTGGAAGTTTGCCAGCCTCCTGACTGCTCCTGACTTTTCTCGGTAGTTGGTAGGTCTCTGGTCTTGGCCGATCCCACCCGCAACTGGAGTGCTGTGGCCTCCTCCAGATGGCCTCTCTTTTAAGTGAGAAGATGCCAGTGAGGGTCGAATGGCAAAAGGTCATTTTAATCTCCAAGGCCCTCAGATGTACTGGATTTCTGCCCTGAAACTCTGGCCCTTGGTTCTGAACGTTTTCATGCTGTGGATCCCTTTGGCTATCTGGGGAAGCCTCTGCTGTGGCTTTTCACAGTAATAGTTTTGAAAGCAGTGGAAACTGATTGTTGAAGTACGAGTATCAGTGTTGCCTTAAAATGCAGTGTAGTCATAGATTTGTTTAACACAGTATATAACAAGATCAAGCAGTGGCCCAGTAACCCCCATAATATCAAAGACGTGACGGTGATAAGGGACACTGTCATCGAAGTCCTAAGAACCCTTGTGTAATGGCGTGGCCTGGAAATACATGTGGTGAGCACTGGAGGCTTTAGCTAGTCCATCCGAAGAATTCTAAGCAACCTGTAAAGAAGAGAGAGAAGCTGCAAGAATACCCCCCTGGACATGTACCTAGGGGTCTGCCTTTGTTTTTTCTGTTGGTCTCAGATTCCATGTTCCCCCCAATCTGTTCTGTGTGAAAGAACCTTCTAGAATCCATCAGATCTCATAATTTTGGACAGATGGCTAGCGCATAATGCTTTGATGAATCTTGCTTATTACTCTGACGGTCAAATCCTAACTCCTGGGCTTAACATTCAGGGTCCTTTGCAGTTTTCTAAAACTGTCATGTGCTCTTAGGCTTCCATTTCCCTGAGTGTGCTGTCCCTCACCAGGAATCCCTCTTCCCATCTTGTTGCTCAAAAACACCTGCTTGTCCTTCAGGCTTCTGACCAGCATCCGCTCCTGGAAACCTTTGGTAATAACTCGCCATTCCAGTCCTGGTAATCGTTCCTCCTTAGCTGCAGGCACGCGCACGCGTCAGCGAAGAGCCTGGTCAAGCACTCTCTTAAGTCTACCTCGCAGGGGTCCGTGCTCAGGACATAGTATTTTTTTTTTTTTAACTTTTATTTATTTATTTATTTATTTTAGTTTTATTTCTTTATTTTAGAGAAAAAGTATGTGAGTGGGGGGAGGGGCCCAGGGAGGGAGAGAGAATCCTCAGCAGACTCCCTGCTAAGAGATCATGACCTGAGCCCAAATCAAGAGTCAGACGCTTAACCAACCGAGCCTCCCAGGTGTCCGAATGCTCGGGACGTTTTAAAGTTTTGTTCGGGGCTCTGTTAACCAGCTTGCAGCACGGCGTATTTGTTGCATATGCTTGCTGTGTACTTGTCACTGGGGAAACCGCAGGGAGTACGCCATGCCCTGCCTTCCAGAAGCTCACAGCTTTACAGAAAATAAAGAGAACTGTAGGCTGAGGGAATAGGGGCCAGAAGTGCTAAGGACCCCCGAGGGTCCCTGATGCCACCCAGGCAGGGCGGGCCCAAGAGGGCCTCCTGCGGCAGAGATGTCCACGCTACTGTCCGGAAAATGATGGGAGCGGGGGGCTGTGGCACTGCACGGGCTTCAGGCCGAGAGCGGAGTTTGCGGAAAATCCAGATACAGGAAGCATCCGTTTCCGGGGACCTGAAGGAAGGGAAGCGTGGTTGGAGTGTGCTGTGTGTGTGCGCACGTGTGTGTGCACGCGTGCTGGAGGAGGGGGATCACAGAAAGCCAAGGCTGCAGAAACGGGTCGGGGAGGGGATACATCCTTCAAAGCCCTGGGACGGTCTTGGTGTCGGGCTCCGGGCTCTCATTTGAGGGTTGAGGATTGTCTCGATTGTACGGCAGTTACATTTTCCTCCTCGATGAATGTCTTCCTGCGTTCGGCTCTTTCCAAAATTAGGTCAGAGGCTACCGAGAGTTTCCATGACTCCTGCTACAGGTGCACATACTGTTCTGTGGCCTGTGGCTCAGCACCTGTCCCAGCCGGTGGCCCCGGGCTCAGCTGAACACAGGACCCGGAAGACACATGTCACCTGCCGTCTAATTTCTCTTCATGCTCAGCGCTCATTTTTTCAGCTTGATACCGGAGCCAGGCTCCTCCTGAGTGTGCCTTTTAACGGCTTTTCATTGATCTCCACACAGAGTGAGAGGCTGCAAGCAGACGAACACACTCCAGTGTGCTCGCCACGTTTACCAGACCGAAGGCATCCGTGGCTTCTACCGGGGATTAACGGCCTCGTACGCTGGGATTTCAGAAACTATCATCTGTTTTGCTATTTATGAAAGTTTGAAGAAGTATCTGAAAGAAGCTCCACTAGCCTCCTCCACAAATGGGACTGAGAAAAATTCCACAAGTTTCTTTGGACTTATGGCAGCTGCTGCGATTTCTAAGGGATGTGCTTCCTGCATCGCTTATCCACATGGTATGTTTTGCTTTTTCTTCCAGAACAGGAAAACAGCTGTGAGGTCCGTGTCATTGTCCTTCCATCTCGACCTCTGCCGCTCACGCAGACACGCGCGGGTCCTGAGGTGACGGACCGCGTGACACCGGCGCCTGCTGTCCGCGGGTTATGGGAGCGGCGGCCGCTCGCCTCTGCTCAGCTCCAGCTCCTTGGGGCCAAAATGTACTGTGCAGAGTGTGGGCCCCTTGTAGAACTTCGGGTGTTTTCAGAGAAGCCAAAAGTCTGGATTTATTCAAAATTCCTCAATTTAAAAAAATTGGTATGGGTGCCAGCCCCCGCGCCCCCCAAAAAGTCTCGGCTTCCACTTTGAACGGAGGCTGAGTGAGGCTACTTTATGCTAGATCTATTTTGTAAGGAATCCGAGACCTAAAGTTCCACTGACCTACTTAAAACAAGAATAGCTTAGTTTATTGCACCAAGAAAAACAGGTTCTGTTTTCGAAAGCCTGCTGCTCCGGCAGCTGTGACCGAGGTACGCGGCCAACGCCCGGGCAGGTAATGGAGCCTGTCACGTGCTGGGGCACTAAACGGCCCCCCAGGGCTGAGGGTCGAGAGTTTACGAGCCCCCCGTGGGCTGGGGAGACGGCAGCGTGTTGAGCAGTGACAGGTGTCGGGCCGCGGGGCGCCTGCGTGACGGAGGGCCAGCTGTGCGAAGGTTTGAAAATGCAGGAGGCCGCTTCTGAGCTGGAGAGAGCTGTGGAGGAGGGTCTTTCGTAGGAGAAGAAGTTGGCAAGTACATGAAAAAATCTTTTTGATGATTTGCCATGCTTAATACCAGTTACACCGTCAGTGAAATTACAGCACTCGCTTAATTGAGAAGAGAAAAACCACAAACAATCTTAAAGGGAAGTCCCATTCAAAGTAAGCTTTTATAGTCCCTTAAAATTTATTTTGTACTATTGTCTGTCTATGTAATATCCCTAATTGACCATTTCCCAGAGTTAGAAAATGTTCTGAAAGGATCGCAGCTTTTTTTTTTTAAAGCTAGCACTTGATTTTTTTTATTTTTATTTTTTAAATTTTTATTTATTTATTTCAGAGAGAGAGAGTGAGAGAGAGCATGAGAGGGGAGAAGGTCAGAGGGAGAAGCAGACTCCCCATGGAGCTGGGAGCCCGATTCGGGCCTCAATCCCGGGACTCCGGGATCATGACCTGAGCTGAAGGCAGTTGCTTAACCAACTGAGCCACCCAGGCGCCTGGGATCGCAGCTTTTTATTGTGTCTAAGGGACTCTGCTCTCTAAGTCGAGCTGCAGTGGCAAATGCCCAGAGATGTGTGTTGACGGTTACAGAGCCGAGTGCTTTGAATTCTCTCACTGTACTGCTTGGTGATGTGGTTGGTTTGTAGCATAAAGTGTGTGTTTCTCTCTGCAGAAGTCATAAGGACACGGCTCCGGGAGGAAGGCACCAAGTACAAGTCTTTTGTCCAGACCGCTCGGCTGGTCTTCCGGGAAGAGGGTTACCTTGCCTTTTACAGAGGACTCTTTGCCCAGCTCATCCGGCAGATACCAAACACTGCCATTGTGTTGTCTACCTACGAGTTAATTGTGTACCTCTTAGAAGACCGTACCCAGTAACAGGCCAGAAAATTGTGCTCTAGAATAAAATTGAAAAACTCTAGAGAATTTTTTTTTTCCATTGATGTTTAGAAGGTTTGAGACTAAAACAGGAAAGGCCATAAAATATGTGGCCTGTATCACCCGTTGGACATTTCCTTTTGGATTCATGTTTTCTGGAAGGGTTAAATTCATTAACTTTAATAGTTAATTATAACTTTTGTTTTGTTTTGTTTTTTAACTTAAGAGGATTCAGGTTTAAGCAGCAGCTAAATTAAATCACGCTACTTAATTTAAGTATAAATTTGGTTTGTGTCCTCTTTTATGCTCACTGTGCTGTAAACTTACCGCTAAGTACTTTGGTGAAACGTGACCCTAGAAATGAGAAAACCCGCAAAATCAAAACACAACTTGCTGTCTCATCTGACACTACACTGCTAAACACGTAAGATGTGTCACATTTTGGTGGCACTGGGTGGACCAGGAAAGACTTCTAGCCATTTTTCTCGTCTGTACATTTCCAAGTCTCGTGCACATTAAAAATTTAAGCCTTCAGGCTGCTGAGTTTAAAAAGTACAACTTTCTGATACTAAATATTTTCAACTGTAAACATTTTTCTAAAGTTATCTTTTAGCCCAAGTTTGAACCAAACACAGGAGTTTTAATGATCTGTTTACCAGTTGTCTTACTCCTGGACCTATTTCCAGAAGTTAAGCCTGGTCAAGCCCAGGTACCTTGCAGGTGTTGGCTGTGAATGGGGAGCAGGGTGAATAATAGACCTTTCCTGTCAAGGACTTTAACCCTGTTCTTGGGTCCCTGGCACTGGCGGAGCGGGACGTGACGCAGGGTTGACTGCCCACCTCTCAGATACAGTTCACTTTTGTTCTCACAGGAGGTGTGTTTAAATACCGCAGTTCAAAAAAAAACAAAAAACAAAACTAGGAATGACAAATGACCAGAATTTTAGCCACACCCCAGCACTCCCCACTTTTAAAGGAAATTTAGTAAGGGACAGCGGTAACGCAGAAGGCAGGTGAGTGAGTGGCTTTCCATTAAGCTCTTCCACTGGAATTTGCTTAGTGTCCGTTGAGGTTGGTTTTCAGTCTGAACATCTAGAAAGAAACTGGATTCTAGTAACTGATGCATCATAGTGCCAGATTCAGAGGCACTGGTGGGGATGAGAGTAGGATATTTTCAAACTGTACTTAAAATGGAGTTTAATTTTGCTCACCTTTAGGCATGAAGGTTAGTTGGTGTGCTTGAGCTCACTGGCAGAATATGCTTCAACTGTCCACAGCTGGGTAGAAGTCCAAATAAATCATTTTAGTCAAGCATCAGTGCTTGTAAACCGCGTGGCCCGCCCAGAGATCGCTATTCCAGGAGCTCAGTTTAACTGTTTGACAGGATAACTGTTAGCAACATTTTCCTATCTTAGTATTCATATTAAAACCTGAATCTTTCCTCAAGATCTGAAGGTTTAAAAATTAGGTTGCTTAATATTCACGAATTTGGAGTGAGAATTATTTGAAAATAATTTTCATTTCTGCATTCTTGAATTAATAAATTGGATGCTGACCTAGGATCATTTCGCTCTCTGATTGCTTCTCCTGTGCCAGGACATTGAAATGAGAAAGGGGAGCGCCAGAAGTAGGAAGAAGAGCAGGAAACTCTAGAGGGGCGTGTCGTATTTCAAGTGGGAATTGTCACTGTTTGAGCTGTCCATGGAGAGGTCCCATGATTTTCTTTATTATTATTATTAACATATATTATTTGTTTCAGGGGTACAGGTCTGTATCAGTCTTACACAGTTCACAGCACTCACCGTAGCACGTACCCTCCCCAGTGTCCATCACTCGGCCACCCTGTTTCTCTCTTGTGCATAAGCTCAGTCATTGGGATTTCATTATTTTTAAGTCTCCATATATATAAGACTTGGAAAAGCCCTCATTGCTTACCACTGGGTGCCAAACTCCGTGTAAGATGTTCTGTATTTTCTCATGTCGGTTATTTCTGCCACAACCTCATGAGGCAGGTGTTAACCATGAATCCACATTTTACAAATAAGAGACGCCAGAGATTTAATGACTTGCTTGAGGTCTGAGAGAGATGGTAAATTGTAAAGTGGCCGGTCCTGGGTTTGCAGTGCTCAGGTAGATGAATATAAGTTAGAGGGCGCATCTGAGCCTGTGGAATGGTCTGGCCAAAGCCAAGGTCCAGCAAAAACTGTTCATTCACTCAAGGCACCACCACCGGTGAAGGTGCGATTGTACTGGTAACACCCAGGACACGGTGGTTGGGTTGCGCTTTGTCCACCTTGTGGGTGGGACATCACACAGTCTCTGAATCTTCCTTGGAAAGAAAATGGTATTTAAAGAACAGTGCCACACAAATAAATAAAAATTAAAAAAAAAGAACAGTGCCACACATTTTTTTTTATTTTTATTTTTTTTAATTTGGTAGAGAGCGAGCACAGGCAGAGGCAGAGGGAGAAGCAGGCTCCCCGCCGAGCAAGGAGCCCAATGTGGGACTCAATCCCAGGACGCTGGGATCATGACCTGAGCCGAAGGCAGCGGCTTAACCAACTGAGCCACCCAGGCGTCCCAGTGCCACACATTGTAAAGGAGGTTTCACTGCTATTTGTTCATTTGTGCTGAGAGCCCCAGCTCAGCCAAAGCAAGGCCTTGGCTCTGACCCACGTGGAAGAAATAGGAGCGGTCCCTCTGGCCAGCCCCTGGGTGCTATGCCCTGCTCCTCGCCCTCTCTGCAGCTCCTAGGAAGGCCGGTGACTGTATGTCCTTAACAGGAAACAACGGTGACATCCCACACCGGCACCGGCCACCACAGGAAGAACTCCAATGCTGACCTCAGAAACACTGGAAAAGCGTGGACACTGAGACACGTGTCGTGTACCTATACGAATACTTACAACAGCTGGGTTTTTTGTTTTCTTTTTAGTTATGAAAGTAAGTTAGCTCAAGCCATTAATGAAACCGGCACAAAGTGAATCTTCCCTGAATCCACGCCCCTGCGGAGCGGCGGCTCAGCGTTAACAGCGCTGGACTTCGGCAAGCACACACGTTCTAGCAGTGTCTTATTGCCCAAGTCTGTGTGCACGTGCATCTGTGCCCCTTTATTTGTTTTTTTGTTTGTTTGTTTTTTGTTTTTTGTTTTTTTTTTTTTTTAGATTTTATTTATTTATCCGACAGACAGAGATCACAAGTAGGCAGAGAGGCAGAGAGAGAGAGGAGGAAGCAGGCTGTCCACAGAGCAGAGAGCCCGATGCGGGGCTCGATCCCAGGACGCTGGGATCACGACCTGAGCCGAAGGCAGCGGCTTTAACCCACTGAGCCACCCAGGTGCCCCTGTGCCCCTTTATTTGAACAGTGTCCTCCCTCCAGGCCAGTACCCGTAGCTCCCGCCTTGCTTTCCGGAGTTCGGGGTAGGGCTGTCTTGAGATTCATTCAACCTCGCCCCTCTGGACCAACGTTCATGTTTCCAGTAACTAATCTTTTGTTGAATGGAGCAGCTTAAAAGACCTGCAACTTGCAGAGAGACAGCTGTTGGAGCACGAGCCGGGCTTGGCCAGCGCTGGGCAGAGCGCACTAGCAGAAGACTACTCGCCCCCAGCGTCCCGAGGCACTAAGACCTCGCAGGCGGCGGCGGGCGCGGAGGAAGGCGGGGGACCCTGCGCCCCGCCGCCTCCCACCTCCCGCCGCGCGGGGGCGCGCGCGGCCCGGTGCCGCCGCTTCCGCCGGCGCCCCGCCCCCCGGGCTCGCCCCGAGCCCCGATTGGCTGCGCGGCGGGAGCGCGCCGAGTCAGGGGGCGGGCCCGCGCCGGCTACAAAGCGGCGAAGGTCACGGCGCGAGGAGGCGCGCGCCGCCGCCCCGCGTCCCGCCTGCGGCCCTGGGCCCCCAGCCCCGTGGCCCGCCGCCCGCCGTCCGCCGTCCGCCGCCCGCGCGGGGAACCATGGAGGGAGTGAGCGCGCTGCTGGCCCGCTGCCCCACGGCGGGCCTGGCCGGCGGCCTGGGGGTCACGGCGTGCGCCGCGGCCGGCGTGCTGCTCTACCGGATCGCGCGGAGGTGAGTGCGCGCGGCCCACGCGGCCTCGGCCCGCCGCTCCCCGCCCGCCCCGGCCGCTCCCGGACCGCGCGCGGCGCCTCCCTGCCCACGAGGCCGCGGCGTGGCGGTGGGGGCCCGGCCTATGCGCCCACGCGCCGGGACCCGCTCTGCACGCCCGCGTCCCGCGGGGGCCTGGGCTGGGAGTCTGGGTGGTGGGGAAGCGGCCGGGGGGTGGGTTCGGGGATCCCAGGAATGCGGGGCGGGCGGGGCGGCCAGCGCGTGGGTTACAAACTTCCTCCCCCGCGGAGACGCGTGCCTGCCGAGCCGCGGATCTGCAGGGCCGCCCCACGCCCACCCCGGCCCCCGACACCCTGCGGGAGAGTACCGCGGAGATGGGGACTGCGCTCCTGTCCGCCTTCAGCCCAGCTCGGCCGGCACACGCTGGGATGGACTGACACCAGCCGGCACTTTCTGGTCGGGGGTCCGCCGGCTGGGGCGTTGTTCTAATTTCGTAGGGGCCCCGTCAGTCACGACCCCAGCAGCCCCTGGAGAAGGAAGCCCAGGGACAAAGTAAAATTTGTCATTAATTTATGAGTAATTAATTAAATAATGATTAATGAGTAAAATTGTCATTAATTAGAAGAGCCACCGTGTGAACTGAAGCCTCCTGGTCCTGGAGCCTGCATTGGTAACCCCTGGGCTACATTACGTCCAAGAGCACGGAAGCCTAATAATCTTTTTTTTTTTTAAGATTTTATTTATTTGACAGAGATCACAAGTAGGCAGAGAAGGGGGAGCAGAGAGCCTGATGCAGGGCTCGGACCCAGGGATCATGACCTGAGCTGAAGGCAGACGCTCAACTCACTGAGCCACCCAGGCTCCTCACAAGCCTAATATTCTTAAACGAGCCGGTCCTGCTGCTGCTACCCAAGCTGCTGAGCTGGGTCAGTGGCTGTCCCGGCTCTGGCAGGGCCCTCCGTGGTCAGGGAGAAAAGTGGAGTGGCCTCTAGTTCAGCAGGGCCTCAGGGGCAGCCCAGCTGTTTCCACATCTGATCCAGCCTCTGAGAGAACAGGGGGGAAAGACAAGGTTGTGAACCATCGTAGGGACAGAGTGGGTGGGTTTGTCGTTTCTGCAAGGGACCTGCAAAGCTCAGATACCAGGTAGAAGAAGAGAAGGAACTGGGCTTGCGGTCACATGGCAGCAAGTGGCAGAGCTGGGATTTGAATCGGGGCAGCCTGGTGGTTCTTCCTTAACCGCCGCCATGTGCTGCTTCTCACCCAAGGGAGAAAGACAGGAGGGTGACTGAGTCACAGGTTTCCTGGAGGAGGAAGGGTAGGAGGGACATCATCTGTGTCTGCAGGGTGAGCCAGACGGGCCGGCTGAGGAGGGGGTGGCTTCCCAGGGGAGGATAGCAGGGGATTGATGGAGCTCCTGGTTCAAGGGGTCCCTGACAGTGCAGGTCTCCCAGTGTTCTGGTTCTTGCCCAATTTCTGGAAGCTGGAGGGGCTTCCAGGACCAGCTGGTTCAAGGTGGTCATTTTATACATGAGGGAACCAAAGTGCAGGGGCATGTGGCAGTCTGCTCTGATTCCCAGAGCATGTGGACAGCAGAAGGGAGCTCAGGGCCTGGCTTGTCTCCTGGACACTGATGCTTCCCGGATGCCCTGGCGTGGGGAGTGGTACACCAAGGATCAGAGTCTGGGTCAGGCTTCAGTTGTGTTTAGTGTGGCTGAATTTGGGCTGGCTTTGCTCACTGTGCCTCACACTCCTGTCTTTAGCTGTGGCTTTTCTCGGGGGTCCTGTTCTCTCCTCCTGGGCTGCTGGCTGCAACTTCCCCTCTCCCAGAGATAGGAATCTGGAGACTCAGGGCTGTAGTGGGTAAGCTGGCTCGAGGGCAGCCGGGAGGGTACCTGGAAGGCCTTTTCAGTCCAGCAGCAGGACACCAGAGTCATGGTGTGGCATGCGGACCTCTTTCCTGGTTGGCCTGAGAAGGACCAGACCTCTTCCAGGATGTTCTTGAGATTTTCAGAAAGCACTGGCTTTTGTCTGGGCATCATAAATTGGCCGGTGTCCCGCTCCAGAAGCAAGACCAGCCCTGCAGAGACTGAGCCCTTCTCCCTCTAGCAGGAAGATCGCTGTGACGGCGAGGAACGTTGGCTTTCGCTCTATGGGTTTTGAATGAGGAGAGTTGTTTCTGGAAAGTGACTTGGGAGGGTGGGGTGTTGGTGGGCTCAGCACAGAAGTGGTGGAGACTGGCCTGGGAGCCTGGGGAAGAGGCCACTTCTCCGAAGTGCTGCAGCCCTCCCAGAGCCTCAGTGCTGCCCGGATCGTTGGTAACTCGGTGCTGACGACATGCGGTAGTACGTGCACACCGCCTCCAGAAGCCCTTTCTCCAGATGAGGGAACCGGGGCTGGAGGCCTTGGGCTCGTGCCCTCCTCTGGCCTCCGTTGAACAGCAGATCCACTCCAGCCCTTCGGGTCCTAACCAAGCCCCAGACTGGGTCCTCACTGAGTGCGCACACTCAGAGAGCTGCCACTGTCCACCTGGGCTGGGAGCCTGAATCGCACTTTGCGGGGCTAGCTCGCCCTGCCTCCGGGCTCCTGATGGCTGCCTGCGCCTGCCCCACCTCAGACTCCCATCTCCGGACTCTGCTGCTCGGTATTGTGTCCAGGATCTTATCTTCTGCCAGCGTATCCCTGTTCAGGGCCTCCCGTGTCACCACCCGTGGCACCCTGGGTGTTTACTGGCTTGTGTACTCTCTGGGGTTTAGAGACGGAGAAGACCAGCCTCCCGGGTTGGGCGTCCCGAGTCCTGTCTCCCCGTCTCCTGCCCGCCTCCAGCCGCACTGTCCTTCCACCGCACACCAGCCCGGGGCCAGCCCTCCCTGGATGCCACTGGGTGTCCCCTCCCCCATTGGCCCCGCAGCCCCGCCTGTCTGAATGCCATCTGCTCATTGCGCCCTGCTGACCAGCAGTACCATTCTTTCGGGTAACGGCAAATGCTCTGCTGCTTGGCCTCTCCTGTGACATCTGTCACCAGCTGCCCTGTGGACTTCTCCGTTCTCCTCCCCGCGTCCGGGTCAGAAGTGGAGAGCCGTGCTCGTTTCTGCCGACGAGCCTAGCGTGCGCTTCGTGAACACAGGAGGTGCTGGGCCGAAGGCGGGCGGTCCGCCATCCCCAGGCCAGGTCTGTCCCCAGAGAGGTGGGTCTGGGAACTTCCAGGCTTGGTGCTGGCAGGACGGCCTTGAGGCTGGGCGGAGGCCTAGAGGCCCCAGGCTGCTGCTTGGTGTTGCTGGTGCTGCGGCTGCAGGGGCCCCTGCTCTGACTCTCCTGTCTGGGACAGCACGCGTTGCCCACTGGAGGCACAGAAGAGCAAGTGACGAACCGCCTGGGGCTCCAGCGAGGCCCCCTCACCTGTGAGGCTGTCCCACGCTGTGTTTTGGGGCCATGCCAGGGGCTAACGCCTGGCTTCTAAGGGAACCTGCCTGCGTGTCCTAGAGACCGTCTCTCCGGGGAGGCTAGGCACTTCTTGGGGCCCGGTGGAAACATGGACACGGGTCTTCCACAGACGCTAAGCCCGCCTGGATAGGGATGGAGCCCCATCCTTGTGTCTCCTCCGTGTGACGCGGTGCTGGGCTCCCGGCAGGTGTCGAGGACCTGGAGCAGCGTCCCTCAGAGGGGTGGCCCCTCCTGGAACAGATGCCCCCGCCCCCATCTATAGGAAATGTCAGGACAGGAGCTGTGTTTTCACTAAATGCCCATCAGAGCTGATGGGGTGATACCATTGTTGAGGGCGTGTGTCTGTCTTTTTTCCCTCCAGTCTGGGGGTTCGGGGCTTACAGAGGGCTGGGTCTGGAGAATGTAGCTGCCTCTTGTTTCTCCCAAGGGGGCTACCCTGCTCCTGGCTGCTTCGGGCCTCCTCTGACTCCAGCAGAGCCCAGGAGCTCAGCACGCTGTAGCAGAAGCTGGGTGAACCCTTCCAGACCCTCCTGGCCGCCCACCTGCTGGGGCCCAGCCTTCCTCCCTCAGTCCGCCTGGCCAGGGCCTGTCTCATTCTTGCCTGTGGTGCGGAGACATGCTGTCTTGCTACCTCAGACCTCGCCCACTACTCAGAGTGGTTTGTCCTAGAGCCTCCCTGGGGCGGACGTTGTTGGCTTGGGGAGAAGGGGTTTGGAGGTTTCATGAGGGGACCTGGAGGGCCTTTCCCTGAGCAGGAGCAGGAGCGGCACTAAGCTCTCAGAGTAGACCCTCACACTCCTTTGTCAGGCCTGGGCCAGGTGGAGGAGGGGGCAGCCCTCCAGGGCCCAGCGGCGCTGGCCGGGGAGCTGACACTCGTGCCCCCGGCACCCCGGTGCTTGCTGGCCCATCCACTGCTCCCGGGCCCTGGACCCTTTCAGGACTGGCCACAGGGGAGCTGTTGGGGAGGATTCGGTGGCCTGTGGACCCCCACGTCACCCCCCACCCTGGGCAGGGATTACCACGGGGTAACAGTGACAGGAGGCGGAGCAGCGGGCAGGCTGGCCCCGGGGACCAGAGCTAATCCCCCGCCTCTCCTTCCTGCCACCCGCTTCCAGGCCAGGCTCATTTCCTGAGCAGCGGGGCTGGAGGCTTGGAGTGGAAATGATGGGTTCCTGGGGCAGGAGGGGCTCTGGGGGCTCCCTGGGACGGAAGCTGCAGGTTCTGCTCACCCACGTGGGGTACCCAGGGCCGGCGCCTTTGTCTTCTGGCCCGCTCACCCTTTATGCCGAGGCTGCCAGCTCCTCTGCTTGGCGTCTCCCCAGAGGCCAGGTGGGGCCTGGTGGGGGGCTGAGGAGGCCCCTGGTGAGGATGGGGGCCCCGGGGGCAGGTGAGAGAGGTCTCTCAGCCTGCATCATCACTCAAGGGGATGTGGCCCCCTGCACCATCACAGGGACGCCTGTGAAGCAGGCATAATGAGCAGAGAGCAAGCCAAGTGGCAGCATCTCGGCGGGGCGAGTTTCTGCACCTCTTGCCCTGCCCGGCGCCGCTGTCCCCAACTCTGTGCATGGAGCCCGGGGAAGCTGTCCGAGTGCCTTGCGCCAGCCACCTGCCAAGCTCAGCACTTTCCTAAATGCCCTGGTTTGATTCCCTCAGCAGCCTCCGTTTGGGGCGAGGATTATCATTATCCCCATTGTCCCCTAAACAGTGGAGGTTCCAGGAGGTAGGTGATTTTCCCCAGAGGCCACACCACACAGCCAGGACCACGGTGCTGCACCGCCTGGCCATTTCTAGGTCTTGCTCTGACCTCTTGCTGTTGACAAGACATGGCGGTCCCTTGTCTATCGCGAGGACTTTGGCTTAAACAGGGGCAGAGAGTGTGCTGCTGTGGTTGCTGGGGACGACACAGGGTGCCCTCTGTACCTTGGGGCCCTTCCTTGCATACCGTGGTCTCTCCCAACCCCTTCCCAGCCTGACCACCATTGATTAGGCACCTAGGCCGGCATTGTTCTGTACTTCCCACCCTTGACATGCTCTTGTCCCCAGGTGACAGGTCATAAGGCTGCCTGCACGATCCTCATAACCTGCCAGCGGTCAGTGGGGGAGGGGGGGCGGGCACGGGAGGGGCCGGGCCAGGCCAGGAGCCGGCTGCGGTTCGCAATCCCAGAGCTGGCCCTTTGCGCTGCAGAGCACCTTTGTGTGTCTTGTGTCATTGGATCGTTGTAACACATGGAGGCCCGGGTTCTGTGATCGCTCGCACTTGGCAGGCGCAGGCCAGGCTGTGTGAGGACAAGCTTCCTGGGGCTCACACCTAGAACTGGCAAAGCCAGGGCCTCTGGCCTGAGGAAGCATGAGGTCGTGGCCGCCCTGTGGACAGCACTTGGGTATGGTGTGAGTGCCCACACAGCGGGGCCCAGGCAGCACCCCAGAGCTGGAGGTGGCCTCTGGGGGAGAACAGAAGGAACAGGGGCCGTGAGGCCAGGATCCCAGGGCGCAAGCAGCTGCCATTCACGGCCCACATGGTTTCTGGATTCCCTGGGACTGGAGGGGCTTGCTGGGCAGTTGCTCTTCTCTCCCCCACCACCCCCCACCCCACAGCCAGTGAGCTGGGTGAAGGCGCCCAGAGCACAGATCCCCCAGTGTCTGGGCTGGGATTATCTTGCAGACCCCACCTGTCACCACATGTGTGGCCAACCAGGGCCCCTGTGGATGGCCTGCCCTGTCCCCTCCATCAGGGATGCTTGGCTCCAGTCTGAGCAGCTGTCTCTAGTCCCCGCCCCGTGTCTCCCTTGGCCTCGATCCCTTGGGGTTTTCATCTGTGGAGTACTGGAGGCTCCTGCCATCTGGAAACTCTCAGAAGACCACCGTTTCCACGGCCCAGCGGGAGGCCCAGGGTCTGCAGGCCTCGGGTGGTCCTAGAGCCTGACTCCTGTTGCTCCCCTGCCTGAGCCCCAGGACGCAGAAGAAGGGTGGCCCCGGGTTCCCACATAGACCAGTGGGACCCAAGGGGTCTCATACATCTTCGGGTGTTCCCCGGGGAGGTGGGGGCTGTGGTGGGAGCACAAGCAGGCGGACTTTGCCTATTGGAGAAGGCAAGAAGCTCCTAAGCTTCTTAGGAGAAGCTCCACCCAGCCTCAGCCTCCTTGCTGGTCCTCCTGGTGAGCCCTCAGCATGCAGCCAAGCCCCTTGCCCAGTCATTTCCTCCAGCCTGCTGTGTCCCCGGCTCTGGGTCCCCCGTCCTGCTTCCCATGGTGCAGGTGGCAGAGCTCTTCTGGCTGAGTCGACCCTGTCCTCGTCCCCAGGATGAAGCCCACGCACACCATCGTCAACTGCTGGTTCTGCAACCAGGACACAGTCGTGCCCTACGGGAACCGAAACTGCTGGGACTGTCCCCACTGTGAGCAGTACAATGGCTTCCAGGAGGTGCGGGTGCCCCTCCACCTGGGAGGACGATGTGGGCCTGGGGACCGGGGGTGGCAGCGTCATACCCCTACAAGTGGTGGGTTGGGGTGCACACCCAGATCTTTCTGGCTCCGGGGCCCATTCCCCGCCTTGCATCAGACCTGGAGTCCGCAGGCTCCCTGCAGAGGCTGGGTCGCGTGGCTGTGTGGGCCATGCTCTGCAGCCACCGCCCAGCTCTGCCAGGCCACCAGACACCTGGGTGTGCGGGGGGGGTGGGGGGGTGCTGCTGCAGTGCGGGGAAACTCTGTGCACAAACCCAGGCAGCCAGCTCCCTGGAGCGGTAGGGTGCTGCGGGAGAGGGCAGGCTGCACTCTCGGGGCTCCACGTGGCAAAGCTTCTGCCATTGCCTGCAAAGGAAGGGGAGGTTTGAGGGTACCCCCACTTCCCTGGAGTGGTGCCAGCTGGGGCTCCCCCACTGACTCCACCAATGCACCCCCCCTCCCCCAGAATGGCGACTACAACAAGCCCATCCCCGCCCAGTACATGGAGCACCTGAACCACGTGGTGAGCGGTGCGCCCCGCCCCCGCGCCCCTGCACAGCCCCAGCAGTGGGTGAGCAGCCAGGTGCTGCTGTGCCGCAGGTGCAGCCACCACCAGACCACCAAGATCAAGCAGCTGGCCGCCTTCGCGCCTCGGGACGAGGTGAGGCGGGCGTGTGGTGGGTGGGTGGGGCCCATGGTGTGGGGGGCCCCTCCTGCTCTCGTGGTCGCGGCCGGCTGGGCTCCGGGCCAGGACCCTCGTGGAAACCCCAGCGCCTGCCTAAGGGCTTTGTCCCAGGCAGTGGGGAGGTGGGGTCTTGGGGTTCCGGCACAGGCCTTGTCAGACCATCGCATTTGTGTCCCTGGGTCCGTCTTGTCTGCTGGCCAGCCTGGCAGGTCACTGTGGGGTGGGTGGAGGGTGCTCCCTGGGAGAGGAAACTAGGCAGAGCCGAGCAGCCCCTGTTAGGGATTCGCCTCCCCTGGGCCCACGGTGGGGCCCGGCAGGCCGGTTAGCTAACATGGCACGGGCTAGAGGTTCCCTGGCCGCTGGAGAAGAGCCCACCTGGGGCCCAGAGACCCCAGCTTCCCCACGGTTCTGCCGGCAGGAAGGGGAGTGTAGAACAGAGCCGTGGCCGGGCGAGGGGGAGATGGGGAACTTACATTAAGAAGGGAAGGCGGGT
>RCUC01130106.1:0-19303 GCA_003697995.1 Taxidea taxus jeffersonii | reverse complement strand
ATGATAAAATTGGGGCAAAACATTTGGACAACTTGCCCAAGTCTGCATGGCTAGCACCTGCAGAGACGAGGCATTTGAGCCCGGGCAACTGATTTAAGAACCCACTGTCCCATGTACAACTGCCTGGGTTTTGGGAGACACTCAAATTTTCATACTTTGTTTCCGAGGAAATTTGCTTCTTCTTGTCCAAATAACCAACTACTTAGCATTAAATCAAGTGACACGGACTTCACTAAGAACTCAGAGAATGTTTCCAGTTTTATGCATTTATGCGACTGGCAAAAATATCAGAAACTACCCACTTCTTTTCCAGCTTTGCAAACACTACATAAAGCAGAAAATTCACTGCAGTTCCCATCACTTAGTCAACAGAAATTTGGAAAGTTTCCGTGAGTGGTCTCAACATTTACGCTCTGGGCTGTGCCTGCATCTTTGGAGCTGGATTAAAACCCCCATAGTAAAACAGACATTCACCTGAAGCCACCAGAACTCGGGTTCATCTGTTTACAAAATTACTTCATTTGTATTCAGTTAATCCCGAGAACTACATCTGACAGGGTATCTACATAAAAACAAGTAATAAATGGTCATGTTGATGAAACAGAAGGTTAATGTGCGTCCCAGGAGACCTGAATGAAAATCGAACCTGAAGTTGGCCTGTGAGGTAAAGTAACTTCCCCCAGGAGCTGGGCCCAGGGCATAGAGGGCTATCCACTCACACTGGTCTCAGCCCCGTGTCCCTAAGCCCCACTGATCTCCCCGTGTAGATGGGCTCTCAGGGCATGCATCTTAGAAGCCAGGGATCACATCTCCTGTACCTTCCACCTTCCTCACAAGACTCAAGGATTTGCTGCATGGAATTTGACTCTGGAGTCCAAGTGAGCACTCATTTCTCAGAGTTAAGTTAATTCAAATAAATTATTTCACAGGAAAATATTGATGATAAATTTCACCGTAACTGGTTTAAGAATCTGCCTGGAGCTTTCCCTCCGAAATACAGCCAGATTCTAACCTCTTCCAGTCCCTCTGGTGCCCACCCGTCCCCTGCACCCTGTTCCAGCTAGCCTCAGCTCTCACCTGCATGACCACAGCAACCTCCAACCTGCTCTCTGTGCTAGAGCCCACACAACCCACATTCAACATGGCAGCATGGTTATTTTGTGACAAGTCAGACCATGCCACTTCTCTGCTCAAAACTCTCCGATCACTGAGTCTCACAGCTTCCCATTTCCTGTCCTCACAGTGGCCGCTGACAAGCCCTACCTTATAGGACCCCACACTCTCATCTCTTCCGCTGGCCCCCTCACTGGCCCCACTCCTGCCGCAGTGGCCTCCTTGCTGTTCGTGGGCTCCCGCTGCCTAGCCCACATCCACTGTCCTCTGCCTAGACGTGCAAGCCTGGGGAATACAGTGGCTCAACCCTGCACTGGCTCAGAGCTCACCTCATTGGCGAGGCCTCCTCTGGTCACTCCCCACCCTGCACTCCCCATCATCCAGACCTGCTTTTCCTCAGTGGCATGTGTCATCACATTCAATACCACACGTTCTTGGGCTTACTTGTTCCCTCTCTTCACTGACACATAAACTTGAGAAGGCAGGTGGCCTCAAGGCTTAGAATAGTGCTTGGTACACAGTAGGTACTTAATAAAGAGCTGTTCTGCTAACAGAAAACAGATAAACACAAATGACCCTGATTTTATAATTTCTGAAACCCGGTGAAGGGAACGAAGAATTCGAAACAGCGCTCTTCCTACTTTTGAATATGCTTGTAAAACCCCTTTACAGTAAGTTAAAAGAAAAATAATATAGTTCAAGGAAGCACGCAGCCTCTGCTATTCGACTACAGCCAGGAGACAGGATCCAGGGAACAATGACAATAGTGAAGAGGAAACCAAGACAAGTCGACTCTCCGGAATGAGGAAAAGGGCCCAGGAGGGAGCGAGCCCAGCACCAAACAGGCGAGATTCTGCCCGCCTCACCCAGTACAGCCAGAAGCGCGGCGTGACTGTCTTTATCAAAGGTCCGCACACACGTGTGTATATTAAAGGGTGAGATCGTGCTGGGGAGTTTGCCACAAACCCCAACAGCCCCTGTCCCTTCCCCGTTACCCACCTGCACCCGGTTGGCCAAACCTTGCAGGCTCCCCATCGCCTCTGAAGAGCAGGGTCTCCAGCCATCAGGGGACTGGCTTTAGGCCGGGGCTTTGCCCCTTCCCTGGGGGCAGGTGGAAACGCAGTGTCTCCTCCACCCGCCACCCGCCCTTCACACACCCGCGTCCCACTCACCCTACACCATCTCCAGACAGGCACAATATGTTTCAATTAGAACAATATTCGGTGTTTACATAAACGATCACTGCGCAAAGGCTGTTCACAGCCCCGCCTCACCGTACACCGTAATTATTTCTCTCTTCCTGCACAACAGTCTATTTTCCCTGGAACTAATGACAGTCTTGTGCTCTCATTTGCTTTGTGTTCCATGGACTCATCACTAATCCAGCCCAGCCCCACCAGCTGTCCACATCTCCTCTCCAGATGTCCCAGCGCCTGGATGCCATGTCAAGTTCACCTTCCCCAAGAACTCTCTCCTGGGGAGTCTGCCCCGGACAGGTGTGCACGCTGGTTTCCCCACCTCCTCTCAGGAAAACCCTGTCTCCTCTGGCTCTGTCCTTCCAGACTCACCACCTCACTATCTATCAGCCGATTCCTAAAAGTACATGAGACGGGAACTTTTGGGCCATGTCTGAAAATACCTTTATTCTACCCTCTTTTGCCTGAGTATAGAGTTTGAGGTGGAAGGTATTTTCCTTCAGAATTCTGAAAGCCATGCTCTCTTGCTTTCCACCTTCCAGCGTTGCTGTGGATAAGTCCCCACAGCGTTCTGCACCATTCTGTGATGACCTGCTGGTGGCCTGTTCTTATTCTTTTTCTAGAAGCTACCACAATCAGGGGCTCCTGGGTGGCTCAGTGGGTTAAGCTTCTGCCTTTGGCTCAGGTCACGATCTCAGGGTCCTAGGATCAAGCCCCACATCGGGCTCTCTGCTTGGAGGGGAGTATGCTCCCCCCTCCCCCGCCACCACCTGCCTCTCTGCTTGCGATCTCTCTGTCAAATAAATAAAAAATCTTTAGAAGCTACCACAATCTTCCTCATCCCAGAGTTATGAGATTTCACAGCAACAGGCCTTGGAGTGGGTGTACACATCTCTCTCTCCATCTGCACTCTCACTACCCGAATTCTGAAACTGATGGCCTCACAAGCATTTCCAGATAAATCCCTTGTTTCCCAAACTCTCACTTGTTACTGTGGAAACTCGGCATCCCTCACTGTGCAAACCTGCTCCCCATCCTGCAAGGACCCACACCAGGAACTGAACAGATAGGGAGAGCGAAGGACACCTGCCTTCTCATAGGCAATGCTGGCCATCTAGGGAGCCCCCTTCCTCATGAAGTTTTGGTTCTAGGAAATTCTCTTACATTATTTTGTGGGCGGCCTTGTCCTATTTTCTCTCTTCTTTCTTACTGAAACAGATCATTCAGATGTCAGCCTTCTGCTCTGATCCTTCCCTTTTCTCTCTCACTTCCCATTTTTGCTTTTTGGTTTGTCTTCCCCAGCTCCTCAACTGTATCTTTCACCCACAAATCTGGCTTTTTATTTCTCCAACTGTGTTTTTTTATATCCAAGAGTTCTCTTTATAGTTCTTCAAGTGTTCTCCCCACTTTTTTTTTTTCTTACTAGAGCGGCCTGCTCTTGTCTCTTGCATACAGGAGTTCCCCTTCTCTGCGTGTGTATGTTAGTAACAGCCCGCTTGTTCAGTCCTCCTCTTCCTGCACCCTCCACCACCTGCAAGTGTGAGCTAGGGTCTCTAGCTTCCAAATGAGAGGTGTCTTCACATGTCCTTGGTTATCTGTTCCTATTTAAGAGGTAGGGCACCAAAAGAACTTGGAAGCTTTGAACCATGGGCGGGAGGTTAGTAATTACGAGCTCCGTTAGTAGGGTCCACCTGAGCCTCCTTACTGGGGACCCCCTGGTGTCACTATTTTTAGGTCCTTTCTTTTGAGCTACTCATTCCCCAAAGACTTTTTCACTCTCCTACCTGGAGAGGCAAGTGCCAGCTGGTGGTGCTCCAGGAACCACCGACTCCACTCACTGCATCCCGGCCCTCTCCCCCCACCCAGCTATGCCTGGCATTTCCCAAATCTCTCTGCAATATTTGTCAAGTTCTATAAGCAGTTACAGAAACTGCCACCTGGGTTAACTGCAGGAAGGACGGAGTTGCTGTGTCAGCTATCATGAGGCCCATGTACGAGCGAGTGGCTGAAGAAGCAGCAACCCTTGGTCGCAGCCACAGACACAATAAGGAGGTGTGAAACCAACAGCCAGCTTCTGGAGAGAGGGAAACAACACAAAATTGAAAATAAGATATAAGTTGCGGGGTTTGTTTGTTTGTTTTTAAGTGATACAGTAGCTGTATCTGCTTCAGCAGTATCAATAACCGGTCTCTCCTCCACAAGCACACCTTAGCCTCAGGACCTTTCTAGAAGGCAATCACCCCCCAGCTGTGGTGATACGCAGTAATGGCCATGAAGTGCAGGCCGGGTGTGGGCCATCAGACACGCTCCTCTTCCAGCACCCATCCCTTCCTGGCTGGTATTCCCCAGGCTTCTGCCCCAGACACTCTTCTATGAGAGGGTGTCTCATCCAGGAGGCCCACAAACACCATGAACCCTGCAAGCCCACAACCCAAATGCCCCTTCACCAGCTCCAGCACTTCCCATCACAGGCAGCAGCTCTGTCCTTCAAGCAGCGGAGTGAGAAACCTTGGTTACTCTAGCATTTTTCCTTTCCCTTTCACCACACCCTACAGAGCACCAGGCGCTGGTGGTGTGGGTTCTCCTGCTTGCTCGAATCTGATGACCCTCTCCACTCTCTCAGCCTCCGTCCCGAAGCCATTCCTTCTACAATGGCACCCAACTCAGTCTCCAGCTCCCCACACCGTGAACCCGCCTTCCCTGTTCCCTAGTGCTACTTTTCTGAAACACAGACCTATCACATCCCACCCAAAACCTGACCACCCCTTCACTGAAGATCAGGATAACAGCCCGAAGTCTAGAACAGCATTCAAGGCCCTTCAGTAAGAAACCTCTTTTTGGCCCCAATCCTCAAACCCCCTTTCGCAATGAATCCAGGGACTTGCCGCGCCACCCCACCCCCAACACCCCATCCCCTTCCATGTCTCCATATGTCCTGCTGCCTCCACCTGGAATGTTCTCTCAAACCTTCACTTGTCCTTCAAGGCCCCCACATCCATCCCACATCTGCACCACGGAAAACTCCAACACCAGAAAATATACTTCACTCTTCCCCCTTTCTTCACACTTTGTAAATAACTGCCTGGATGCATGGGTCACACCATATCATAATCAGCCTAACTTTATCACCAGCAGCTAGCCCAACTGGCCATCCTGCAAACGACCAGCGGCTCAGTGTTTGCAGGACGCATGAAGCGGGCTCATAGTCACAGCGAGCTGTACTGTAGGAATGCAAATACCCACCCCAAGTCCTATCAACTAATTTGCAAGAAAACCACCAAACAATTCCATGCAGACGCGGTCCAAACGCACAGGAGCGCGGCCTGTGCTAGGTGTGGGTACGCTCCTGGGGTGGGCAGATTGCAACACTCAAGTGTATCAAACCTGCCCTTGTAACACCATCCCACACAATGTATGTAACTCCACCTCCATTTAAAACAAATGTCCTGACGTCCCCGTGCGCTCTCCTTCTCCCCCAGAGACCAAGGCCTGCACCCACACCCTGGGGGGGTGGGGGGCGCCCCTCAAGGTGCATCTGCCTGCCCGCGTTCAGCCCGGGCCTCCGGAGCCTGTCCGAGGGCAAGCACAGAGTAAATAATTTAATAAATCGCGGACACACTGTGTCTTGTTGTGCTCCACGCCAGCGGGACCTCGGCGTGCGCCAATGGCTCGCCAGGGATGCCCGGCAGCCAGGAGCCCGAGCGGGCGGTGGAGGTCCCTCTGTTAGTGGCCAGGGCACGGCTTCCTCGCGCGGGAGACGCAGCCACGCTGTTTTTGAGCAGAGGGTCCCCGGAGGGGTCCCTTTCCAGGCCTCGCGGCCCCGCAGCGGCGACCTGGGCTCCCCCGGGGCGGGGCCGCGCGCGCAGGCCGGCGGGAGGTGGCCGCAGCCCCCCCGGGAGCGCGGCGGTGGAGGGGAGGAGTGGATGCGCCCGCCCCGCCCGGGGTCCCCGCGCAGGGCCCCTGGAGCACTGCGGTGTGGGAGCCCCCGCTCCGAGCACCGCTGAGCTGGCGTCCACGCTCCCGCGGCGCCCCACAAGGGGACCGGAAGCGCGCCTGCGGGGCGCCCCACCCGCCGGGAGCCCGGGGACTCAGAGAGGGTGCGAGCCGGGCCAAGGTCACACAGCGGCCGGCGTGGGGGCTCGGCCCGCGGCCGCGGCGGACCTGCTCGCGGGCTGAGGGAGGGAGCCGGGACCCGCCCGCCGCCCCGCGCCGCACGTCGCCTCGCGCCCCCGCCTCGCGCGCCTCAGCTCACCTCACCTCACCTCGTCGTCGTCGTCGCAGCCGCCGCCTCGCCTACCCTCCTGAGGCCGCCCCTCCTCCGCCGGCCCCGCCCCCGGCACCCGGAGCCCCGCCCCCCGTTCCACGTCTCGCGATAAGTCGCGGCCCACGGAAGGGCCACGGAGGCCGAGGTGCTCCCGCCTTCAATGCGCCTGCGCCCTCCGCACTCAGCGGCCCCTCCCACCAAACCGGTGCCATGTGGCGCCGTATTTACGACCCGCGATCGGCCCCGCCCCCCGATTCCGGGAGCCCGCCCCCTTCCCCAGCAGCCAATCCAGCAGCCAATTCTGCAGGATTCTCCAGCGGGTCCGCGCGAGGCGGGCGCAGGACACACCTGGGAGCCGGGCAATGTCCCTCTGCGCTTACAGAGCGCCTGCTGTTTGCCCCGCTCGTTCGCGACCTCCGGACCGCTGGCAGAGGATCGCGACGCTCTCCGGCCGGGGCCTGGGGCGGGTGACCGAACCTCTCCGAGGTTGTCCCAGGTCCGTCCAAAGGGTGGTGCCTTCACCTTGCGGGCAGGTAGCATGGATGGGTTTTCTTCAGTGGGGGTAAAATACGCATGTGACAAAATTCACCACCTTAACCACCTTAACATGTTTCATGCACATTCACATTTGTGCAGCCTTCTGCACCAGCCACCCACAGAACTTTTCCAATCCGTGATGGTTTCTGCGGTTCCTCGCAGAGAACCGCAGTCTGCCTTCCGAGGGAAGGCTCTGTCCTCACTCCTTGCCCAGCGGCCAGTCAGCACGGAGTCCCCAACAATTGGGTCCTGAGACACAGCAAGGCCCTGCCCTCCCGGATTATCTCTTGGGGGAGGGGCGTGCGGACCGCTAACAAACAAGCCCACCAACTGCTCCTTTCCATTGGATCATCCCCTCCACCTGAACCGTGGTCAGGCCTCTCCCAGTTTAAAAACAAAAACAAAACCAGTACACTTTATCCCCTCCAGCTAGCACCTCAGCCAAGACCTCAAAGCAGTGGGTCGCTCTCCACAGCCTCCAGTTTCCATAAGTCCTCTTCACTCCACTCCCTGGGAAGAGGTCCCCTCCAGCAGGCAGGCAGCACCAGCGTGGGTGGGATGGCACAGGGCAGGTGCACATGGAGCAGATGCACAAGGGTGGAGGACATGGGGCAGAACAGGTGCACACAGGGCAGGATGGCATGGGGCAGGTGCACACAGGGCGGGATGACAGGAGGCGGGATAGCATGGGGCAGGTGCACATGGGACGGGATGGCACGGGGCAGGTGCACACGGGACAGGATGACACAGGGCAGGTGCACACGCGGTGGGACGGCATGGGGCAGGTGCGCACAGTGTGGGATGGCACGGGGCAGGTGCTCATGGGACAGATGCACAAGGGTGGGAGGACATGGGGCGGGATGGCACGGGGCAGGTGTGCACAAGACCGGGTGCCCTAGGAAAGGTGCACACAGGGCAGGATGGCATGGGGCAGGTGCACACAGGGTGGGATGACACGGGGCAGGTGCACAGGGAGAAGAGAAGGTAGTGGTTACATAGGTCTTAAGTTGGTGGTAGGTGATTGGTAGGTTATTTTACTACCAGGATTCGAAATATAAGATATTTATTTCACTGTTTTGTTTTGTATGTGTCTTAGCTTGCTCAGGCTGTCATAACAAAGCACCACAGGCCAGGAGACTTCATCCCCAGAAACTGAATCCCTTTCAGTTCTGGAGGCTGGAAGTCGGAGGGGCTGCTCCCTTCCAACGCGCGAGGGGCAGTCTGTCCCAGGCCTCTCTCTTGGGCTTTTTGGCCAACTTCTCTGCGTCTCTTCACATTTCTTCCCTCTGTCTCTGTATCCACACTTCCTCTTTGATAAGGGCACAGTCACAGTGGAAGAGGGCACACGCTAATGACCTCATTTTAACATGATTTCCTTCTTAAAGTTCCTGTCTTCAAATAAGGTCACATCTGAGGTTCTAGCAGTTAGTACTCCACCATGTCCTTTTTCGGTGAGGACACAACTTATCAAAAACTATATAATAATAAACTTTTAAAAATGTTATTTCCTTTTAAATATTTATGAGAATGGTTAAAATATAATTTTAAGATGTGACAATACCCGGTGCTGATGAAGGTGCCGAGCACCTGGAGCTCTCCTACATGGCTGGGAGGAAGGCGAATGGCCTGGCCTCTTGGAAAAGAGTTGGGCAGTTTTGTAAAAAGTGAGAGCACAAGTCTACCGCACCAGCCAGCAAACCCACTCCTGGGTATTTGCCTAAGAGGGATAAAGATTTTTATTTGCACAAAAAGCTGCACATGCGTGTTCTTAGTGGCTTACTCATAGTTGGCCCAAACCGGAAACAACCCAAAACTCCTTCGACCAGCAAATGATCAGAAAAACTGTGGGACATCCATACGGACAACACAGATGAACCCAGTGTGAGGTCAACCTCAGAGCAGCGCACACCCTGTGATTCCACTTAGATGACATTCTGGTTGAGGCAAAACCTCAACCGTTGTAGTGTAACCGTTGTAGTGGCAGGTACCTTCTGGGGCTTGGGGTTAGGGGAAGAGGGACTACACCGGGGCAGGGGGAGGCTTTAGGGCTGATGACACTGTTCTAGATCTTGATTGCGGTCCTGGTAGTTACATGGCTATGTTGTTAAAGCCTCCGTAAACTTCCCATTCAAAAGGACAGATATTAACGTGTGAGTTAAATATCTTCATTTAAAACAATCTTCTTAAATGTAATTTTCCCCCAGCCAAGGTTTTCTTAATTATGAAGAAGTGGTGCACGACAAAGATAAAATCTTTTAGCCAGGGGCACTGCATTCAGAGGTGCTCATTTAATATTTCCTCTAGGCCAGCAATTCCCCAACGATGCCTGGAAACAGCAGCCTACAGAGGGGGTTATGAACGCCCCCGCGGAAAGATGAAAGTGATCCCCAGTCAAGTAAGAGTGGGCCCAGGAAATAAAAGTTAAAATGTTTAATTACAACCAGACTTCTCAGATCCTTTGCCAGGATAAAGCATGTTGTGGATTATAAGGAATTCCCCCAGGAGTTGCCCCACATCTGGGGGGGTGGGGGTCGATAAAAGTTTGTTCGGATGAAACAGAGCTTCAGATGTCCAGGAGCCAGAGCCAACATCTCACTTGGGAATTCGAGCAAAGCTCCCAGGCCATTTGGTGAGCGCCAGGACTCAGCTCAGGGAAACAGGGTGAGGGTCTCAGTGGACAGGACATGGCGCTGAGATGGAACCACCCCTTCCCTTGAGGGGAAGGGGGAAGGGAGAGCAACAGCAGAATACAGGTCCCCTTTGGAAGTGATGATGCGTGACCAGCTGGAGGTCGTGGTCGCGGAGCACCATGAACGGGCTGAATGCCGCTCCGGAGTTCACTTGAAATGGTTGGTTTTCGTCTTATGTCAGTTTCACCCTGATTTAAAAAAGCAAACCCAGGGATGCCTGGGTGGCTCAGTTGGTTGGGCAGCTGCCTTCGGCTCGGGTCATGATCCCAGCGTCCTGGGATCGAGTCCCGCATCGGGCTTCTTGCTCGGCGGGGAGCCTGCTACTTCCTCTGCCTCTGCCTGCCACTCTGTCTGCCTATGCTCGCTCTCTCTGACAAATAAATAAATAAAATATTTAAAAAAAAAAAAAAAGCAAACCCAGGGATGCCTGAGGGGCTCAGTTGGTTAAGTCATGATCCCAGCGTCCTGGGATCGAGTCCCACATTGGGCTCCTTGCTTGGCAGGGAGCCTGCTTCTCCCTCTGCCTCTGCCTGCCACTCTGTCTGCCTATGCTCGCTTTCTCTCTCTCTCTCTAACAAATAAATAAATAAAAATCTTTAAAAAAAATAAATAAAAATAAAAAAGCAAACCCAAACCCAAGCCCAATTCTTCACCTTAGCTCTACACCTACATTCTTGTTTCCCTCTCTGACAGAGCTACGTATTCTCACCCCATCACAGATGAGGTAGCAGAGGCTCAGAGAGGTGAAGCCACTAGCCAAAGACACACAGCTGTGTAAGCGGCAGAGTCAGAAGCAGAAGCAAAGTCAGGGCTCTGGGGCCAATGCCACCCAGCACTCCAGAGGTTGCCTGGGCCCAGGTACAGGCCCAGGGGTGCACCTGCTAGGAGGGACCCATGACCAGGCCAGCTCCACCCAGAAGGTGACATCCCTCCCCACCTCCACCAGGCCCTGGGCACGAAGCTGGCGGACCCCAGCTGTCTGTTTATCTGTCTCTACAGCAACTTGGTTGTCTGTGGCCCGCCTTGGGCCCTGGTACAGAGGTGGCAGCCTCCCCAGGCTGACCCAGCCTGGCTCAGTCCCAGTGTTTTGGTATGAGCTATCTTGATGTCCCAAGCCACCGACAGTTATGTCTGGTTTCCTAA
Organism: Taxidea taxus jeffersonii; assembly: GCA_003697995.1. Lineage (NCBI taxonomy): Eukaryota > Metazoa > Chordata > Mammalia > Carnivora > Mustelidae > Taxidea > Taxidea taxus. The sequence continues at coordinate 8,360 of RCUC01130106.1, read as the reverse complement.
CCACCACTGCCACAGGAAAAAGAGAGAAGTGGCTGTGGCCCGGGCCAGGAAGTGTCACCTGCCTGTGACAGGGGCAGTGGGGAGATCCCGAGTGCTCTCTGGGCACCAGATCGGTGAGCATCCATGAGGGAGGAATGGAAGAATAAAGCAGAGGAGTGGGGATCCCCAAATCAACCCGAATCTGCATGTCAAAGGGAAAATCCCAGAGCAGATGTGTCCTGGCCACGTGCGCCCCCTGCCCCACCCCGGGCTCACTGCAGTGTTCCTTTCCACTGTCTACCAGGGGCCAGGGCCCCAGCCATGGATGCTGGGGCCATTTCCCAGCCCCTGTGCCACCTCTGGTCTCTCTGAGCCCCCACATCCTTACCTGGATAATGCTGGAAATGATAACCCTCCTCTCCTGCAGCGGTTATGCCCGAGAGAGACGGTGTGTACGGAGAGCTGGCCCCTGACAGCCTCTGTGCAGGGAGACCAGCTGCAAGGCACTGGGGTCCCGTTGCTGCTGCATGGTGGCAGTGTAGGGGCGGGGGTGGGGGAAGAGGGCCAGGGGTTGGAATGGAGATGGTGGGCTTAGGACTGGCTGATGGAGGAAGAGGGCTGAGGAGTCCAGGGTGAGCCACCAAGAGAGGCAGGAAACGCTGGAGAACAGTCAATGGCACAAGCCTTGTGAACTTGGTGCAGAGGGAGAAATGCATAGCTGTTGGGAAGACAGCAGGGTGCTTCCTTCTTGAACTCTGGAGGGAAAAGGGGTGCTGGCTGGAGATGGGAGCATCAGAAGTGATCAGCAACTGCCAGGACCCCAGGGCTTTGGCCAAGCCTGATGCACCTCACCCCAAACCCAGTCCTGGCAAACCCTCTCTGCTGCCTTCTGCTCCACCCTCCTGGTTGCTGGAATGGCCAGTAGGGGACAGAGGCCACCGAGGCTCCATTTCATTCAAGCAGCAGCAGGAGTCCCCAGAGGGAAGGAAAGGGGGCCACGGTGAGGGGCCCATGGCTCTGGCTCATGGAGCCAGAGAAGCACTGTTAGAGTGAAACCCAGCCCCCCAGTCCCACCTGCTAAGGGCTGCCCTGGGGTATGGACAGGAAGCCAGGGGACCCTGGAGGGAGGAGGAGCCACTAGCTGAGTCGTACCCAAGCCCTCATGATCCACACACAGGCTAACTTGTACAAACTCAGAAAGGACGAGCCAGCTCAGAGAGTACGTGACCCTTTCTCAGGAGGAAGCACAAGAGCGGTTAAAGTTCCTGTCACCTGATGGCTTCTGTCACCAGTGTGATCAGGGGCTTGTCCCTGCTTGCACACCTGCAAAGTCAATCCTCTGGGCCACCCACACTGCATGCCATCCTCTGCAGGAAAACCCACCAACACTCCCCAGCGGGGGCTTCTGCCCTGCCCATCTCTCTCCAGGCCAGATTCTGGAATCTGCTCCCCCACGTCCCTCTCCTCTTAGGCAAAGCCTCCGAACGACACAGTGCTGAACATGAGGTGTTTCTAGCAGAGTCCCCTCTTTGGCAGGTTCAGCCTCTGTCCTGGAGAGGATGCCAGGACCCCGGGTAAGGTCACGGGACAGCATCCACACTGCAGGCAGGCAGGGGCAACTCACAAGTCTTCATGTGTCTCTGTCAAAGCTCTGGTTCCCCATAGGACCTGCTGGTTCTCCTGCTGCAGTGCCCACACCTCCATCCGGAGCCCTCCTTCGCTGCTCTCCTATCTCAGTCCTTTCCGGCTGCTGGAACAAGATCCCATGGACAGGGACACTTAGAAACAACACACATTTATTGCTCATGGTCCTGCAGGCTGGAAGTCCAAGATCAAGGGGCCACATGGCCATATTCTAGGGAGGGCCCGCCTCCCGGTCCATGGCCAGCACCTTCTTGTTGTGTCCTCATGTGGTGAAGGGGTCCAGGGAGGGCACTGGTCCCATTCATGAGGGCTCCTCCCTCATGACCCAAGAGCGCCCCCCCCAGAGGCCCCACATCCTAATGCCATCATCGCTGGGGGTCAACATTTCAAAATAGGAATTTGGGGGGGGACACAAACACGGAGACCACTACATCTCCTGAGTCTCACTCAGGGCTTCTACGTTTACTGCGTTACCTCATCAGAGCCAACATCACCCATCTGCCCCCTGCCCTTGCTGTGCTCCCCACCTGGGCTGTACTTCCTCCAGGAGGCCTTCCTTGACTAGCCTCTCTAAAGTAGCCTGCCCAGCACTTTGTCCCTGTAGCTTGTTTTCATCACAGCACTCCCCGCTCATTCTCTGTCCCCACCTTATCTAGAACGTGGGCTCCACGGTGCGTGGCTGCCCAGGAGTGGCTGCGTCCTCGGCACTTAGTGTCAGTGGGGGCTCCATGGGCCCCGCCTTGGGCCTCCCTGGATTCCGTTTCCCTCCCTGACCTGTCTGAGTCCCCAGGCACCACCTGGACCTCGGGTCACAGGCAGAAGAGAAAGCTGACTCTCCAAGCCTCAGAGCAGACCTTCCAGGAAGACCTTTGACAAAGTCAAGGGCGGCACAAAGCTCCCTCCCTTCCTGGGAGGGGCCCCATGGACTGGATCGGGGCTTGCAGCACGCACAATCACACAGGTACACACGCAGCTCTGACAGGGGTTCAAACCGGGGACATAGCAGCCCCAGAAACTTGGGAAGAATCCTTCTGTAGAACAAAGACTCCTTTTGCAAGGGCTGGGTCCTACCCCTTTGTCCCAGCCCCACCCGCTCTCTCAGCAGCGGCTTGGGCCTTGCAACATGGGTTTCTGTCTCTGTGGCTTGGGTTTTTTGAGAAATAATTCGCATCCACCACACTGGCATATGTTATATAATTGTCATCATATAGGCATAAAAGCATTTCATACATACTGTTCTGAGCCTCTTTTTTTTTTTTTTTTTTTAGTTGGTGTATTTGAGAGAGCTGCCCACACCAGCATATAATGGAATCACGGCTGTTTTTAAATAATTCCTTTTTTTTTTTTTCCCACATTAAGTCATGCAGGAACACAATAAAGATTGAAATGGGTAGAAAATGGATGCAATGAAAAGGGGTCTGCTGCCCACTTGCCCCCAAGCCCCACACTATGACCCGTTTCTAGGATCTCCTTCCACGGCTGTCCCACCCGGCATACTCCGGTGACTGTCGACTCACAGGGTCGTGTCTACTGCACATCCCAGCACCTGTGGGATCTCACCCAGTTGGCAAGCGTTAAAGGACTCACTAATGTTCCCATTCCTCGTCCAGCAGCGGCACGCGAGGCACCAGGTTCCATGCAATAGAGAGACACACTCAGGTTTCTCCCTTGCTCGTAAACATGCTATGGCTCCCTATTGCCCAGCATATCCGGCCTGGCTTCCAGGAGTGACAGGGAAGAGGCCATGGGTTCAAATCCCAGCCCAGTCACCTAGTCATGAGTAACCAAGGCAGTGCTCCAGGTCCCTGGGCCACAGGCAGGTGACACCCCCCAGAGGCTTGCAGCGAAGTGAGGGGCTGGGTAATGGTTTACCCTCCCCCTTCTTTGACAGTGTTCATTTCAATGCCTGTGTTTCCTTGCCTCACCTGGGTCCCAGCATGGGTTCAGCAAAGCCCCCAGATGTCTGCTCTGCCTGTGTGCCCCTCTGCACATCTCCCAGCATGTCACACTGCGGCGGAGGGGACCAACCTCCCCGCACACACAGATGTCCCAGGCCAGGGCCCTAGCCCTGTACCCCCAGCTGTGAGCACAGTGCCTGCCCACACCCGCTGATTCACTCACCCTTTCATTCCACAGCCATCCCAGGTACCTGGTCTGGGCCAGGGAGGATGCAGAGACCTAAGGCAGGGCCTGGTCTGTGGTGCTGAAGGTGCGGTGGTGGGGACACTCGCAGAAAGACAGTAGTCACGTGGTGCGTACACTCAGTGATGGAAGAGGCTCTTGAGTCCCTGGCCCAATAGGCAAGGAGAGGAGGCCTCCTGGGTAAGGACCAGAAGCTGGGGGGGGAAGATGGGGAGGGCTTCCAAGCCGACAGAACAGGATGAGCAACAGCAGCGAGGGAGGTGGGAGACAGGTGCATGGGTGTGCTTGTGTGTGCATGTGAGTGTATGAGTGAGTGTGTGTGCAAGGGATTTCTTTGTCCTGGATGCCTTTGGCCCTCAGACCTCGCCTTGGCCTTCACCTGCAGCCTGTGGACAGTGCCGAAATGCACTTGGTTCTGAGTTTTGAACCGGAGTTTCCATTCTCTGCCCTGGGGCTCCTCTACTGCTGGGGACAGGGCGAGATGCCCCGGCCACTTGTGAACACAGCCTAATGCAGAGCCATTGCTCCCTGGATCCCATCCCCTGATGCTCGGGGTCCACTCCAGAGGCTAGCCTATAAGCCCAGGTCCCAGCAGCCTCCGCCTCCCGCTGCTAGCAGCAGCTCCACGGTGGTGCCTGTGCTTGGTGGCTTTTCCTCTCTCCCCGCCCCCTGACATCACCTCCCCCAGAAGCCACCTGTGCCCTATTGTGACAGCCTCTGCCATGGTGGGGGGACCTAAGTGGAGACACTTCTGAATTTGGGTTATTCTGTGGGAAAACTGGGAAGAGCATGCTCCCAATCATTGAAGAGGACTTACCTCTGAGAAGGCAGGGGGCGGGGGGAGGATGTATTATCACTCCCTTTATATAACTTTCTGTCTTTTTAAAGTGGTGAGGTCACAGTGTGGCCCTCATGTCACAGGTGCAAATCTGCAGTCACCTGAGCTCCCATGCACCCACAACCCCTGGGGATATTCAGACACTTATACAATTTTCCTCGGTCATTTTGGGCTCAAACTGGGCCAAATTCAAGATCTTTCCCTGAGCTCGGGGTTGACCCTGAGCTCGGGGGTCTCCCTGGCTGTCACAGACCAGCACAGAGCAGGTGACCCTTTCCAGCCTGGCTCTTCCCGGTCTTGTGTCGCCTCCCATGATGGCGAATTTCACGTGTCCACCTGTCTGGGCCATGGTGCCCACACAAGTCAGACATTATTCTAAATGTTTCTGTGGGGGTGTTAAGGGGTGAGATTAACATGTAAATCAGCAGACGTTGAGTAAAGCAGATGGCCCTCCATAAAGTGGGTGGACCTCGTCCCATCATCCCAGGGCCTGAACAGAAAAAAAGGCTGACTTGTCCTGAGCAGAGGGCACTGCCCCAGGTCTCTCCTGCTGACTCACCCCACAGACGGTGGACCAGCCAAGCCTGCACAGTCGCACCAGCCAGTTCCCTAAACTAAATACCACCACACATGCACCCCCTAGCAGTTCTGTTTTGCTGGAGAACATTAATACCCACCATGAGGCTGAGGACCCCATCCCCTGTCCCCCAGATGTAAGTGCCTCCTCAGCCCTTTCTCAGGTGCATGGGCCAGGCTGCAGCTCTCTTTTCAGCCCAGCTGAAGATGGGGTATAGGAAGAGCAGGAGTTTCTTCTGCACACTCATGCCAGCCTAGGAACCTCTTGGGGTCCATGCCTGACCCCAAGCCTCATCCCGCCATCCTGTCATTTCTAATCTGTTGATGTCACTCCGCAGAAGTACCAGGGACTTCTCCATCCACAACTGGCAATTGCCTGGGCTTCCCCTCCCTGATTAGTTAAGATGAGGTGCACTCATTCCTCTATCAAGTCCACATCTGGGGGATGGGATGTAACAATGCTGAGAGGCATCTCTGCTCCTTCCTTCTGCCTACTCCATCCTCCTGAGGGCATGGCCTTTGTCCTCAAGGCCTCAAAATGGTGGCTAGAGTTCCAGCCATCACATGCAAGTTCCAGGTAGTAGGACTGAGGAAGTAAAGAAGGCAAGAAGCATGAAGAACGTGCTAATAATTCTTTGTGCTCAAATTTCCTGGAAGCAGCTGCTTCTGGCTTGTACCCCATCCATAAGAACTTAGTCACGCAGCCATATGCAGCTGCAGGGTGGAACATCCAGTCCTTATTTGGGAAGCCACGTAACTAGCTAAAAATTGGGGGTTCTATTATCTCAGAAGAAAGCAAGCAGAAATGGGGGGCAACCAGCAACTTTTGCCCTACCCAGGATCTGGGGCCAGGGTGGGAAAGGAGGAGTTATCTCTGCCTCCAGGCTGAGCATTGCCCCCCAGGGAAGGGAAGGTGGGCATCAGAGGGTGTTCCCGGCAGGTCTGCTTACAGCAGGCAGCAGAGCCCCCAAAGATAATGTGGGACCAACCTCCCCTCCACACACTCCTTCAGAAGGCCCAGGAAGAACAAGCCCCCTGCAGGTCTTCCTTGACAGCGGGTCTTATGACGAGAGGGGAGGCAGGCTGTGGCGTCCAGCTGTGGCGTTTGCACAACACATATGAGCTGTCCCCCCATGCTGGGCACCCATGCGTCCAAGACAGCCCACTTCCCATGTGGGCTGTGAGGCCCCACCACCACCTCCTTTCGGCCCCGAGCCCCAAAGTGCTACAAGTGACCTCCCAGAGCCCTTTGCTTCCACCAGATGCCCCAGCCGGCGGGGATCCTGCTGCTCGGGAGGTGGCTCCGGTCCCCACGGCCCCCACTCGGGGTGCCCCTGAGAGCCCGTCACACGGGCAGTGGATTGAAAGCCACAGAAGTGCTGAAAGCAGAGCCAGAGAAGGTGATGGCCTGGCGCTCCACAGATAGTCCTCTGGGTTTCCCAGACTCTTCTATCCTGGTGCGAACTTAGAGCCTGGGTTTGCGGTTTGTGGGTTCCTGGGTTTGCGGCCGACATGCTGGCTCCCGACCGCTGGCCATGGTGTCCTCTGCACGGGGGGGCACGTGGGGAGGGACGTGAGAACACAGCGAGGGGGTGGGGGAGTCACGGGAGTGGAGGGTGTTCTCATTCCTGATGCTGGCTTGTTCTGGAGCCTGTACACACACAGAGATGGGATGCTGACCCTTGGCTGGCCAAGGCTTGTGGGGAGTGGGGGTTCCCTGGAGCATCAACTCAGCCAGGCCACCACACCTGGGTGTTTGGTCAAACACCAGGGTCAGTGATGCTGCCCAGGGGTTCTGCAGATGAGATTAACATTCCAGTCAGCGAGGAGACGTCTGTCAGACAGAAGACCCTCTGTAGCGCGGGTGGGCCTCGTCCCATCAGGTGAAGAGTGAAAGCGTTCTCCCGCAGCAGAACCAGCAGGGTGGAGTGATCCTGGGACGAGCACCCATGGCTAGGAATGACACCAACGAGGCCTGCCTCCTCCTAAGGGTCCTTCAGAAGGGCTCTGACATCCTGTCAATGGCCCTCCCTCTGGAGGTGGTTAGCAAGGCAGCTGCTGGCACAGAAGGCTGTGGAAATCTGGCTAGCTGCCCCTGAAGAGTCCCTGGCAGGGCTCCATCTCTTGAACTCAGCTCCGGGGAGAGAGAGCCCTGTGCCTGCGGCTGCTCTCTGCTTGTGCCCACGTGCCTGGCCCGCCGGCTGGCATCCTCACTGTGGCCTTCGTGGTCGCTTGGCGCTGCCCCAGGGCTTGCGGGGGGCACTGGGGGGCAGTGGACTGTGATGTCGGCCTCCACTATCTGTGGGCCCTGGAGGGGTGGGGAGACTCTAGTTCGTGGTCAAGGCCGACTCCCGCGAAGCCAGGGTCCCCACCGCTGGATCCCTGGTGCAGATGTCCCGGGCCTGGCCCAAGCCACCGGCCCCAATGGGTTCAGGACCTGCATGGGCATGCCTCCCTCTTCCAGCTCTGTGCAACTGTGCCTCCCCAGCCTGGGACCCCACTTTCCTACACATTAGTGACACAGGCCTGTCCCAAGACCCCCTCAGCCACTTCCTCCACCACAAGGGATGCATACAATTAGGGTGGGGGCACCCTCATGGAGCGTTTCCCATCCCCCATGCTGTTTAAACTGGCTGGTGCCACTGCCCTCAAGGGCACAGCCAGCAAACCCCTTTGAGACCCTTTCCCCAAGAACCCTTGGAAAGGAGGACCTAATAACGAGTTCTTGACCTGTTCTGAAACAGTAACAGGAAGGCGTCTGTTATAGGTACAGCAAGAGGGACTGAGGTTAGACATAAGGAAGAACTTCCCTCCATGGTGGGCTTTAGGCCTCTTGATTCATACCCATCCTTCCCAACAACTCGGCTGTGTATTGGTTTTGGGGTGGGGGTGCAGAAAACATTGCCAGAGGGCGTGTCCCACCACCAGAGAGGACTCGGGTGGCACCTGCCTCCCAGGCTGGGGAGAGGGTCACATGCACTCAGAAGCCGACATGCTTAAACCATCTCCAGGTCACAGCCTCAGTGTCTCTGAGACATGGGCAGAGAGGAACGGGGTGTGCCCTTGGGGTTTCCAGCACCCAGGCCCAATGGTGTCATGGGCAAACTGGCGCTTCCACGATGCCACGGGCCAATGTGCAAAGTTAACACCCCTCCTAGGGGGCTGTTCTAACTGTCAGTCA
>RCUC01130105.1:0-10710 GCA_003697995.1 Taxidea taxus jeffersonii | reverse complement strand
TATCTTTGCATTTGTAATACACAGCCTTACACAGTAACAATGCCACCATCACTACCACTACTGCCCCTGCTCTTGCTGTAAACGAGCTCGTTCCACATGTGCCAGGCACTGTGCCCGGCAACTAAAGTGCACCAAATCCAAACTACAAACTGTATTTGTTATTTATCAAACACGATTAATCTGCAACCCTGTTTGCTGAGTTATAATAACTGAGGATAATTACTGTTAACATCGCCATTTTATAGATGAAAAATTGAGGTACAGAGAAATTAACTCACTTATCTAAAGTCACATATCTAAAATGTGTAGAGTTGTAAATGAAACACAAACAGTTCAATTCTAAAGCCTATGTTCCTGCCCATTCCACTCTACTGGGTCAGCAAATATGGTTGGTATTTTTGAAAGAAAGAGAGAGGAGAAAGAAAAGAAGAAAAACAGAAAAGGAAGGAAGGAAGGAAGGAAGGAAGGAAGGAAGGAAAGAAGGAAGGAAGGAAAAAAAGAAAGGAAAGGAAAGAAAAAAGAAAGGAGGGAGGGAGGCAGGAATGTAGAATGATGTCGCAAATAAATATCAAACTTTCTAAATGTGAATTAAATATTTCTTTCAGAAGCTAGAAAATATTATCATGTTTAGACATCTTAAAACCTCTGGACAAAAATCTTGATTTGCAACTATCATTCGATCAGGCTCAAGATGCATAGCTCTAGGATATTCAAGCCTGCCAAGCCACGTTTTAATTTGAGAATAAGACAAAGGACAAATGGAATCAACATTTGGTTTAAAAAAGCTGTCGGGCACCTGGGTGGCTCAATGAGTTAAAGCCACTGCCTTCCGCTCAGGTCATGATCCCAGGGTCCTGGGATCAAGACCCACATCAGGCTCTCTGCTCAGCAGGGAGCCTGCTTCCCTTCCTCACTCTCTGCCTGCTTCTCTGCCTACTTGTGATCTCTGTCTGTCAAATAAATAAATAAAATCTTTAAAAAGCTGTCAAAGGTACCTCTCCAGAGAGTCTTCAAACATATGTCAGAGTGCTCTCACTGTGTTTCATTTTGTTGTGCGTGTGAATTTGGTAGATCTAGACATAGTTCTCTAGAGAACAGAGTAAACAGAGTTGCAGATTAATAGTGTTTATAAATAACAAATACAGTGTGGAATTAATTGACTTTATCCCACTTAAATGATAACTCATTTTGCTCAACCAATTTGACAATCCTGTTACTTTGATGTTTCTTCCCTCATCTTCAGTGAAGACAGGACCAACGCTGATTTTGAGTGGACATGTGACCAGGCATCTGGGCTAATTTTCAACCAGACTCCCACTCACTGCAGAAGGGAAAAAGTCATTATGTACCTAAATGGGTAAGTTGACATGATTGAACTAATGTAGGACAGTGGTTAAAAAGAAAATATTACAAGAATCAACAGAAAAATTTCCGATCATCTCAGGCACCTAGGTGGTTCAGTAGGTTAAGCATCTGCCTTTAGCTCAGGTCATGATCCCAGGGTCCTACACCAGAACCCCCTGTCAGAATCCCTGCTCGGCTAGGAGCCTGCTTCTCCTACTCCCTTTTCTGCTCCCCCTGCTTGTGTTCTCTCTCTCTCTCTCTCTCAAATGAATAAATAAAATCTTTTAAAAAAAAAAGGAAAAGAAAAAAAAATTTCCAATCATCAAAATATCTCAAGAAAGTTTCATTCATAGTGTTTGGCTGATTTGGTTCCATTTCTCTGTTCCGCCCAGCATGTATACCCCCTTCACATGAGCCATAATTTCCTTTTTTAATTTTTTTTTAAGATTTTATTTATTTATTTATTTGACAGACAGAGATCACAGGTAGGCAGAGAGGCAGGCAGAGAGAGGAGGAAGCAGGCCCCCTGCAGAGCAGAGAGCCCACTCGGGACTCGATCCCAGAACCCCTGGATCATGACCTGAGCCGAAGGCAGAGGCTTTAACCCACTGAGCCACCCAGGTGCCCTTTTTTAATGTTTTAATTTTCCTTTTACTGACTGTGGCTCCTCTGGCACTCTTGGTATTCCATGGCTTCTCTCCATAATACCCTGATGCTCTTTAAAGGGACAAAAATTGGAGCTGGCAACTCCTGTTTATCAGAAGTTTCTATCCTGAGACATGCAATCATCCCCTCCATAATTTGGAGTACTAGTTAAAAATTATGACTAGATTGCAGCCACAAGTCTCTTTTCACCTTTGTTATTTTTGTCTACATCAAAATTGCATAATTCTAATCAGGGACTTGGTTTGCCTTTGTTCTATAAAGGCCCATACACGCATATGGAAATTTTATGTCTTATGCAGTAATACTTAGTTACAGAGCATTATCCCTAAAATAAAATACTTGATTGGTGAATGGAATAAAGAAGATGATTGAAAATTATATTGCACATCCAAACGCTGACCAGAAAATAACAGTTCACTTTGTTTCAGGATGATTTTGAGGAAGAAAATAACTGAATAGAGTCCATTCGAATATAGAATATCTACCTGTGCATTAAGTGGCCTCTTATTTTTCCTATTGTTTTTTAACTTGTGTAAATTATTAGAGTCAAAGCAGTAAAGTATCTTACACTGCCATAATTATCAACACCTTCATATCTTAACAAATATCAGTTCATTGCCTACAAGCATAAAATAAATAATTTTTATCCCAGTAAAATATTTTTATTCTGGTAAATTAGCAAAAGGCCACATATAAATAGGTTCGTGTGAGAGGAAAAAAATCAGCTACACATGTAAATACAAATGTACCAAGACAGGTCGCCAGTATATAAACAACTCCTTCTTAAGAGCTGGAAAACATTAAGAATGAGTATTTTAAAGCTGGTGTCTGAGTGCTGCTTTCCTTGGCAAATGTACATACACAGTTCAAATTAGAAAAATATGTGCTTTCTAAACTTAACTAGACATGGAAATTACGACATAAAATGTAATAGCTCTGTATTTTAAAGATATAGAATAATTTTTCCTTAAATTTACACGGCTATTTTATATATTTACAAAATAATCCTACATGCATTACCTTATTTGACATTTATTTATCAGCTTATTTGATTCTAAGTCTTCGAAGTAGCCTCACAAATCACTATTCCCATGTTACCAATGAGAACAATGCAATTTGTGGAGACTTAACTTGCCAAAGGTAATACAAGTAGCGGCAAAGGTCAGATTTAAGTTTAGATTTTCTGATCCATGTCCAATGCACTTCTAGGTTTTGTTTCAACTGCCAAGTCTGATTGATTGGCAGTAATACTTGGGATGTCATGTGCAAAGAATTTTGAGACCCCGTATGTGCTTGGTGAGAAAGGGTACTATGATTCATATAGATTTGACTATGGACTTAGAGCTTAAATAGCAGCATAAATTTCATGAATTTTCTATTGCTTTTCTACACGTTTTCTTTTTTCAGTTCACTTTGAAAAACACTGCAGTGAAATCTCTGAAACAATGTTGCCTATCAATACATGTGCGTGTCTCACGCCCTTCCCTTGTATTTGCATTGATACTAATCAGACCAACCATCTCAATTCACCAGCAAGATGCCGTAGCTTTGCTTTGATCTTGGTTTTGATACATTTTCTTCTCACCAAGGTCAGCCTGGCTATAGCACGTCCAGCCACTTCTCAAAACCCAATTTGAGTATTTCCTCCACTATGAAGCACTTTCCCTTTTCCCCTATCACATGTAGTTCTTTCTCCCTCTTCCTCTCCTTCTCTCTCTGATAATCTTAGAATTACCACCCTACAGTTTGTTGTTCAATGGACATGTAACTCTTATCTCCTCCAATTAGATTTAAACAACATAAGGGCAATTTTTATATTTCTGTGTTCTTCACAATTTGGTGAGATCATCATTGATGACAAGTAATAAACCACTCAAAGTCATTCAAGAGATACTGATTTTCTTTTTAATTTCAAAGAAAAGAAAACAGTTGAATTGGGAAAGTTGGGGGAATTATAAAAAAAAAAAAAGAAAATTTATCCTGTGTCACTATAGATATTCCTAGAAATATTTAGAGACCACATTTGCTCATGAATAAAAAAACTTAAAATTCAGAGTCAAGAAGAAATTATTGTGACAAGTAAAAAGATATATAGGGTGCCAACCATATGTTCATATGGACAAAACCATATGGTGAAAATTACAAATGGTCAAATCCCATAGAAGCTCTGAGATTGCTGATAGTGAAACAGGAGTAGCAATAAAGGTTTATATGGAGGAAATGTATTTATTTGTCTTTATCCAGATGACTGACTTCGATAATTTTCATGACACAAAATACAGAAAAATAGAAAGGTCTCTTTAGAGACAAATTAGATGGTCTGCTTAAATATGAATAGAGTATATGAGGTATCAGCTAATTATCAAGCTGATTCATTTAAATTATGAAAAAAATTACTATCAGGTATTCAGTAATTATTTATTAATGAAATGAATAAAGTAATATGTAAATGAATGAGTGACGTTATTATACATCCTGCTAATTGAAACATTTTTATTAATATTGTTTTGTGAGTTATGAATGTGATTATGCTTATTTTCCTCCCAAGAAAACCAAGCTTATATATTTATTTAAGAGATATTAACATTTGTTAAGGGCACCTGGGTGCCTCAGTCAGTTGAACAATTAGCTCTTGATTTCTGCTCTGGTCATTAGCTGGGATTGAGCCTCACCTCTGCTCTTGGCTCAGCAGGGAGTCTGCTTAAGGATTTCTCTCCCTCTGTCCCTCCCTCTGTGCTGCTCTCTCTCTCTCACTTAAATAAATAAATAAATAAATAAATAAATAAATAAATAAATCTTTTTCTAAAAGAGATATGAACATTTCTTTGAGTCTGAAATGCACATTTTTATTGTATTAAATTCAGGATATTTCTTGTAATCAATGGCATGTCATAGTTAATTTGCCGTATCTTTTATTTCTTTTTTTTTTTTTAAGATTTTATTCATTTATGAAAGATAGATAGTGGGGAAGGAGCAGAGGGAGATGGACAAGCAGACTCTGTGCTGAGTGCAGAACCCCACATAGGGCTGGATCTCAGGACTCTGAGATCATGACCCGAGCCTAAACCAAGAGTCAGATGCGTAACCAACTGAGCCACCCAGGCACCTCAGTATTTTCTTATTTCTTAACTGTCCATTAAAGAGTACTATGTTTGGGGCACCTGGGTGGCTCAGTGGGTTAAAACCTCTGCCTTTGACTCAGGTCATGATCCCAGGATCCTGGGATGGAGCCCCGCATCTGGCTCTCTGCTCAGCAAGGAGCCTGCTTCCTCCTCTCGCTCGCTGCCTGCATCTCTGCCTATTTGTGATCTCTGTCAAATGAATAAATAAACAAATACATCTTTTTAAAAAAGTGCTATGATTTATAAAAGTGATGTCTCAAATTTAATAAATTATGATTCATAGTGACTTACCACAAGTCAGGCACTGAGTGCTTAAAATAATATATTAATATATGGGACGCCTGGGTGGCTCAGTTGGTTAAGCCGCTGCCTTCGGCTCAGGTCATGATCCCGGGGTCCTAGGATCGAGTCCCGCCTCAGGTTCCTTGCTCGGCAGGGAGCCTGCTTCCCTTCCTCTCTCTCTGCCTGCCTCTGCCTTCTTGTGTGTACTTTCTCTCTGACAAATAAATAAATAAAATCTTTAAAAAATTAATAATAATATATTAATATATATACATATATTCACACATATACAGACATTGTGTGTGTATGTATATACACACACTATAATACAATGTCATACATGTATTATAATATATATTGTTTAACATGGCATTCTATATTAACATCTAACATTTATATTATTATATTATATTACATTATATTTAAAGCAAGCCCCAAAATGACTTCCTACAAGAGGAACTATTAGCATCCCCATTGTGCTGTTGAGGAACTAAAGCACAGATAAAGAAGTAACTTCTTCAAAGTTACACAGTTCTTCCTATGTTTTCTTCCAGGAGTTTTATGGTTTCAGGTCTTATGATCAAGTGTTTGAGTTAATTTTTATGTATGGTATAACACAGTGGTCTAGTTTCATTCATTTGCCTGTGACTGCCTAATATCCCTAACACTATATATTGAAGAGAACAGTCATTGTCCCACTATATATTCTTTTCTTCTTTGTCATAAATTAATTGAACATATATGTATAGGTTTATTTCTGAGCTAAATTTATTTTTTAAACTATATAGATTTTGCCAGTTTTATAATATCTAAGGACACTTATCATATGAATCCTTTAAAGACAATAAATAAAATACAATGAATTATAGAGTAAGTCAGTTGTACTGAAATATATACTATCAAAAACATTTCAGAAATAAATCTGCAATATAGTTAAATATATATTTCTTCACTAAACCATTTAACTATCAAGATTTATCTGAAGTTCAGTAATTGTCATGATTTCAAATTTGGATGAGCATACACAGTATTTCCAGATGCTTCAAACAACTAACTGTGATATAAAATTATCCTGACAAAGTCTAGGATATTGCTAATGGTCATGTATTTTGTACTAAAGGAAAAGGTGTATTTTAGTTGAAGACTAGTGAAAATAAGATCTTTTCTTTCTCCATCCAATGACATAATAAAGAAGGGAGGCTAAGCACAGTAGTAAGATTATCTCTACCTTGTCTAATTAATAAGAACCAGGTAGAGATGAAAGAATCAACAAAAGAGACATGACTACTCATTAGCGAGTTGAGAGCAGAGTCAGGAAAAATGTGTCCTAGACGACAAGGGAAGAGAGAGTTTTTAATGGGAAGAAAAGTCAAAATGTATTGGATCATAATTGTGCAATCTGACAATCTTGGTTTGAAACTTGAGTCTGTCATTGCATTAGGTGCACGAACTTGGGCAATTTATTATATGCCTTAGTTTCTTCTTGTGAAGGGATGAATTAATTTTATTAATTTTTTTCAATTCATCATTCTCTTTGCAACATTGACATGAAGCAGTGTAAATTTTTCAGTGTTTTTAGGAATTTAGGGCTCAATGTTGCAAAAATGCAATGCCATACACATGCTTCTTGAGGAGACTTTCCAGACAATATAACAAAATCCCTCAGATGGCATCATATCCATACCTCTTGAGAAACCTATTGAGTCAAAGAGGTATTTTGTTTGAAAGTTAGAGGAAGTGGTACCTACAAATCATAATCATAATCTTGGTAAGGAAAAATATATAAAATATTTGGTACAATGCCTGGAATATAGTAAGTCCCAAGTAAATATTAGCCATGATCATTATTAGCATTCTGCCTTTATTTTTTCTTCTACCTATTCTCAACCCCTGTCAACACTCTGCTTTTGATGTCCTTGTCTGTTATCACTAATTTATCAATATTGTTCCAATAGAAGTATAGACCACCAATTGATAATAATAGTTTTTGAAGTGTTTTGTTTGTATTCTAAACAACATTTATTGAACTACCTATCTGCCTTCTACTTATCTACTTTCAATTGCTACTAAAATATTGCATGTATAATTGTCTTCTCTATTCTGCACAGAACACTATAAGGGAAGAAAGGCAACTATTCCTATTTTTTAGATTGTATTAGTTAATGTAAGTTATTTATCACTTTTGTTACAATTCTTTGTAACAAACAACCACAAAATCTCAATGGCACATGCAATAAACATTCATTGTTTAAGCAACTGGGTATAGTTGCATTAATCTTGGCTGGACTTTTTCATGTCTAAGAACTCCACGGGCTCTGAGAGGAGGTAGTTCTGTGTATTAGTCTTTCATCTTCCAACAGTTTAGACCAGGCATATTCTCCCCACCCCCCCAGGAGGCTCCATGCTCTATCTACTGAGCCACCCAGCCAGGCACCCCATAAGATGGGCATATTCTCACGATATTTGCGATGGTACAAGAGAGAAAGTGGAACTGTTATGCCTCTTAAGGCCCAAACTTTAAATTTCTTATTTTTTTTAAAGATTTTATTTATTAATTTGTCAGATAGAGAGAGAGCGTAGGAGCGAGCACAGGCAGACAGAGAGGCAGGCAGAGGCAGAGGGAGAAGCAGGCTCCCTGCCGAGCAAGGAGCCCGATGTGGGACTCGATCCCAGGACGCTGGGATCATGACCTGAGCCGAAGGCAGCTGCTTAACCAGCTGAGCCACCCAGGCGTCCCTAAATTTCTTATTTTTTAACAAAAGCATACTCAGCAGAGAATCTAGATGATTGTGAATTTGAAACAGAACATGTTAAAAGGCAAAGGGGCAAACTTCAGTAAAAAGAAGTTGTGTTACTTGGGAAAAAATACCATCATAACACAAGAGAAGAGCTCCACATAAAAAAAAAAAGGAGGTAGGGGCGCCTGGGTGGCTCAGTGGGTTGAGGCCACTGCCTTCGGCTCGGGTCATGGTCCCAGGGTCGTGGGATCGAGCCCCGCATCGGGCTCTCTGCTCTGCAGACAGTCTGCTTCCTCCTCTCTCTCTCTGCCTCTCTGCCTACTTGTGATCTCTGTCTATCAAATAAAAATAAAAAAAAAAGGAGGTATTGCAAATGGAAAGATATGGCTTATTCAAAAAATGAACACCAGGCATTGGCTGTAGCAACATTTTTCTAAATGTGTCTCCTGAGGCTGGGATTAGATCAAAATAAAAGGCTTCTGCACAGCAAGGGAAACAACTAAACTAAAAGGCAACCTATGGAATGGGAGAAGGTATTTATAAATGAAATATCCAATAAAGGTTTAGTATTCAAAATATAGAAAGAATTTACACAACTCAATATCAAAAAACAAAACAAATAATCCAATCAAAAATGGGCAAAAGACATGAACAGACATTTCTCCGAAGAAGACATCCAAATGGCTAACAGACGCATGAAAAGATGTTCAACATCCCTAACCATCAGGGAAATGCAAGTCAAAGCCACAATGAGATATCACCTCAAACCTATCAGAATGGCTAAAATCAAAACACAAGAAACAAGTGTTGGAGAGAATGTGGAGAAAAAGGAACCCTCATGCACTGTTGGTGACAATGCAAATTGATGTAGTCACTGTGAAAAACAGTATGGAGTATCCTCAAAAAGTTAAAAATAGGATTACCATATGACTCAGTAAGCCCACCACTGAGTATTTACCCAAAGAATATAATAACCTTTATGCAAAAGGATATATGCACTCCTAAGTTTATTGCAACTTATTTACAACAGCCAAATTATGGAAGCAGCCCATGTGTCCATTGACAGATGAATGGATAAAGAAGATGTGATACACACACACACACACACACACACACACACACACACACACACATATACACACAGTGGAATATTATTCAGCCATAAAAAAGAATGAAATCTTGCCATTTGCAAAACATGGTTCAAGCTAGACAGTATAGTGTTAAGTGAAATAAATCAGAGAAAGACAAATACCATATGATTCCACTCATATGTGGAATTTAAGAAGCAAAAAACAAACAAAGAAAAAATGAGGAGACAAACCAAAAAATAGCCTCTTAACTACAGAGAACAAACTCGTGGTTGCCAGAGGTGGGGGGAGGTTTGGGGGATGCGTGTAATAGGTGAAGGGGATTAAGATTACACTTAACATAATGAGCACTGAGTAGTATATACAATTGTTGAATTACTATATTGCACACCTGAAAGTAATATAACACTGTATGTCAACTAAACAGAATCAAAAACTAAACTAAAATAAATAACAGGGTCACACACACAAAAAAGAGTTGTGATAGAATTCCTAGGCTGATTCTAGACCTGTGACTTCAGAAACTTCATTTTGTCTGTTTTCCTTTTTCCCAGGGCCTGAGTACCCTCCTCTTTAAATTCAAATATTCTTACTATTTCTGTATAAAGGATTAAATGAAATGATACACGTGAATGCTTAAGAAAGTATCTGGTACACTGATAATTACTCCTGTTGGAAGAATAATCATGGTACTGATGATTAGTAATGTTATCGTAAACAACTGGATTATAAAATAGGATTAGAATTCAATTGACTAATGGTGTGTGTTTAGGCAACATTCCCAAAAAATTAATATGGAAAGTGGATGCACAGGCATTTCTAGGATAAAGTCTAACTCTTTAATTCTAGTGAAGTAATAATTTAGAAGTGTGAATATAGTATTAGGACTCAGAAATAAAGGGCCGTATTCCAGATTGGCTACTATCTGTGTGACCTTGGGAATGTCCCATTCCTTTTTAGGCCAAGATTCAATTGCCTCTTCCATTACGTGAAGCAGTTTAGTAGCCGCTGAGACTCTAAAACTCTTTTTAGAGCTAGCATTCTGTGAACCTGGTCAACTTTAGATTTAATATTCAGAAAGAATACCAATCCTTCTAGTTTGTATTCAGTAGAGGGGAATAAAAAAGAATGCATGATTTAAAGGAGCTAAGGTTCCTCCCTCTGACTTTGTCAGCCTGTTGGCTCTGGTTTCGTTCAGATGTTGCTTGATGTATAGCCAAGGCGATATCAGAACTCTATGAAAGAAACTGCAGATTTTCCAAGGATTGTTGCTGAGTGCCCCAGTTATTTCCAAATCTATTATAAGAAGAGAAATAAAGCATGAAAATGGGCAACTTCTTCTCCAATAGTGCTCAAATAGGAAAATGGGGAAGCTTTAGAAAAGCCCCAGGCTCTTCTGCTCCACAGATTAAATTCTGCAAATTAATGTAATGCCAACACACTGAGGGGATGTCGTTGGTGGGGAGGCTG